>CANSGD010001180.1:0-307411 GCA_947645195.1 Patellifolia procumbens | reverse complement strand
GTCTTTTTGTACTAGATTTGAAGTTTATCTTACATGATTGCCTTTTCCTGATCATTGGAATTTGTGGTTAACACCCCTATTCACGCAATATTATGTGCGCTCAAGATTATTAGTCACTAAAATAGCCAAAGATCAAATGTTTTGTTCCTACTTAATGCAATTTAAAGCCCAATACCTAATAAAAATCTTCAAAATTTGAAATTATAGTTAATCCATAGTGATAGATTTGGAAAGGTAAAGTCTTGTTTTTCTAGCATTCTGTACAAATCCAGCCCTATTTTATAGGTGGCCTATAGTGCTCTTGGCAGTTTGTGATGGCCATGTCAAAGTGATGCGCGGCTACACACTGTATATGAGCTTTTGAATATATGTATTTGAAACTAAGGAGTTTCTAGAGTAAAGATAGCCTGGGTTAGATATATAATGTTGACTTAGAGCTATCTTTACTTGGATGCAAGGAAAAATATTATGACAGTGGCCACGTTCGCAGTGCGTGAAAGCAGTTTAATGGGGAATGCAATTATTTTGGTTAACACGCCCGAAGTGTGGGATAAAAAGTCACATTAATGAATTTTAAATCTCAAATGCAATTTTCTAGTATTCTGCTAAGAACTCAAGAAGATGAATTAGCTATGGTCGTAGACTAACTGTATTGATAAATCAAAATAATTCTATCAATTACAACCCTTGATCTTTGAGAGGACTGAGGTTCTCTCTCATTGTGTTTCTCACTACAAGTATATGGATACTTTTCTCTCTTTCTTAGCATTTATATATATGCCTTTCTCTTGAATTGTTGTCACTAACTTCATAACAAACCATCTGCTGATCCTTGGTTCCTCCCCTCTCGCTAACTATATTCCTTCCCCGTCACAAAGTCATAATGACTAATGAATATTCCTTCCTTATTACTCCCTCCATTTTCTTAAGTTTAACCCACTTTAGTTTACATTTGTTTTTTAAAGTTGTATTCTCTTTTACATTATTCCTTATTTGGTAAATTTTTTCCTCTTTAATCTTCCAATATCCCACTATATGGGACCCATTTTTCTTTTTATCCTCAAAAGTAGTATAAAGACACAAGGAGTAGTTCCTTTTCCTTCTCTCGTTGGTCATTGAAGGTATAGTAAGTAGGTAGAACTTAAGAAATTAGAGGGAGTACAAAGAAATAGTAACTAATTGATATTCCTTCCCAATTACATAAAGAAACTGCTAATGAGTTTGATTAATCTCAATTCTAGCATGAGTAATACAAATAGGAAGCTTCTACACATTTGTTGGGAATTCTTTCAACATAATGATATCATGTGATTGCCATCACTATTACCAGAATGCGTGACGTCCTTCCGAACTCCGTTCCTGAACATCCGTACTCGTATGCAAACAGGGAGGAGCGCGACTCAGGTTGCCCGCGGCTTCCTTTCCGGCCGTGACGGTCACTTCCTCTTTTTTATCGACATTGGAAGGAGAAATGTACTTGGCATAAGCCCTAGATTTGCAATTGTTTTTGAAATCGGCTACATTAGTAACCAATCCATCAGGGCTTTTCATCGTTTTGTTAGGATGACTCCAAATGGTGCATTTTTGTGGCACCAGTGAGCCTCAGGCCACCTTGTGCGGCGACGGCTGCTGGGTGGCAAGGGTTACCGAGTTTTCTCTGCCTTCTCTCTCTTTTTGTGAAACGTTCTCTGCCTTGTCTCTCCCTTTGTTTATTTATTGGGTATGAGTAAGTGACAACTCTAATTTTTGTCCTATTTACTCCCACTTTAGTTGACAAGAGAGTAAAGTGGATGGAGTAAATGCCACGTAAAGAATTTTTGAGGAATCAAGTTGACTTATAAGGGTAATGTTATGTATATTGAACCTCTCCTGACCTTGTCTTGATGGGATTAATACTTGGTTGTCCGTGTACAATAGAAAAGAATAAATCCACTGATTTGCATTTTTGTACCATGGTTGATGACTTTATCGTTGCTGCTGTTCTCTTTTTTTTAGTATGTGCTGGTCATTTGAACCCTGTCCCCAAAGCATGATGTTAAAAAATATTATACTATTAATTTTGCCTCCATCTTTGGCAGGAAATTTTATTGCGGTCGGCTCAATGGAACCCCTTCAATTGAAATATGGGATCTTGATGTTGTAAGTAGCATAATGTGCTCAGAAATTTATGGAAGCTTCAAAAGTAATAGTGCAAAGTTTGGTATTTTAAGTCTGGTTATTGTGACAGATCGATGAAGTTGAACCATCACTAGTATTGGGCGGTCTTGTTGAGAAGAAGAAAAAAGGAAAGAAGGTGAATTTATTGCATATCCTCATTAAACGCTTTCTGTACTTTGCTTTCAGTTCTATGATTTGTCCAGGCTTACAGAGTTGACTGGCTGTTACTGTGGAATTTGTAACAAAGGGCTGTTTTGCTGATCATCGAGTTTGTTGCTTGTGATTGAAATATGGTTTATGTTTGTAATTTCTTGGCCACTATGCTTTATTCTTTGCTCTAGTATAAATATGAGAAAATCATGTGAATCCGGAGGACCTGTCAATTTTTTACTTTTGGATTTTTGTTTAGTGGATTGCTAACTTCGACCAAATAATTCTCCAACCTGCTACTTCGTAAGCTTTGGTGACCTTTTTCGCACTTTGGTGACCTTTTTTCGCATAAGCTTCAGCAATATTGGCGAGGGTGAGAGTTTGGGTGGTTAAGGAAGAACATTATTTAGGCTCAACAGAGTTTTCCACGTGCCATTACATTTTCCAATTTACCTGGTCAATTTTTATTCCAATAACAATGTATGAACATATAAATGTTGATTTGGTTTCTTGTGATGCAATATGCTACTCTGGAGAAACGCAAATGCCAAGTCCTTGACTTCAGATGTTTCTAGAGCATTTCTAGCACCTTTTACATTAAATGATGACTTATGGTGAGAACAATGTATTTCTAACATATAAATATATAATACATTAAAGTCTTGTTTATAGTGCGGTGGTGTTTACGCTCTCTATAACAAGCTACTTTCTGTCTCCTATTAATCAGTGGTGATGATTCCTTCCTCTGACATCATCCAACTGATTCTATTATGTGTGTGTAACACTCTCTCCCTTTCTTTGTTTTTCTTCTTTCTGAAATAAGTAACACACTTTGGTGGGTTGGGCTAATTCCTTGCATAAAAGTGGGAAATATGACATATTGTCGGGCGTTTTTGAAAGTTAGTTTTAAGTCAGACTCTAGTGTTTAAGCTGGGAACATTAGGGATTAGATACGAGCTCTTAAAAACATTGTGAACATGAATAATTTGACATGCTTATAATATGTTTTTGTATATTTTCCACATATTTGATGTCTTTGAAGAGAGTTTGAGATATGTATTCATTTTCATTCTCCTAGACCTGTCGAACGGGTTGGCCGGGTCAATGTCGATTCTATTCGGATTTGGGTTTTACAGGCCGGGTCACCTTGGTTCGGGTCGAACAATGTCTGTGTTCAAGACCCAGAACCCAGTCAACCCAATCAGTTAAGAGGACTTTATGATGCTCTTCTATTTCATATTCCATTGTGATATTTACATAAATGTTATGATAAATTGGACAATATGTCACTAATAAGAATCTATAGTATGAATTAGGGAAGAAAAATGCGGTAACGGACGCGTTCGCGGAAACGGTCGCGTTGTCGCGGGAGCGGGTTGTTATGGGGGTAATGTAACGGATCGCGGCCATCGCGGCGTGAATTTTTCCAAAAAAATCACGTAAGCTTGATTTGAAGCTTGTTTTTGCATTTTAACAGTTTAAAAACTTTATTTGTAGCATAATAAGGCCAAATATAATAATTATACTATATTCAATATATTTGATGATTTAAAATATAAGCTTATTAATTAAATTGTATCTGTTGTTTGAACTGAAACTAAAAACAAGGGAGTATCAAGATGCAAGTTTAATACTATAATATTAATTATTTTCAATAAAAAAATTTAAAATAGCCATGAGCATTAAGGATAGAGGGTGACAGCTCATGGTCAAACCATAAAAAGCAATTAGTAAAGCATGCTAAGTGTCGCAGAGAGCATTTAAGAAATGAATACCAACTTCTATGTCTGCCACGCTGCCATGAGAAGAAACACAAAAATACAATTGAAATTAAATTTTTTGAGGTGAAGGCAACAATGAAAGAAGAAAGGGTATCGGCTCTCATCGAAAAAGAAGATCACCTACAGCCACCGGCAGCAACCAAAGACCATCGAAGATCAATGATAATACCTAGTCTGATGTTTCTGTCACAGTAACGTGGTCGACATCTTTCCATTTCACTTGATTCTTAAATTAGGGTTTCAATTTGGGGCTTTTCTGTTTAGGGGTTCAAATTACATCATTTTATCTCAATTATATGAGGGATCTTGCTCGAATTTGACTGAAAAGGTTCAGGTAAGTTTTAATTTTGAGGAATTTAGGTTGTTTTTTTAACTAAGATCGGAGGATTGCGTTTGTAACGGTGAATAACGGACGTTACCCGTTACGTAACGGCTGTAACGGCGTTTTTGATGTGAATTTTAAATCAGCGTTACATAACGGGATTTAACGTTTCGGCCTCTCACAAAACCGTTACAAAGCGCCCGTTACGCTTTATAACGGCCGTTATTTTTCTTCCCTGAGTATGATTGATCATTAATCAGTAGCCAAAGCAAAAAAATCACCTGAAAAAACTAATTGATGACGCCTTAGTGTTACTCGCTAAATTGATATATGTGATCCGCCGATTGTGGTTGTGTTGGGAAGTATGGTTTAGATTTGAGGGAGAAGAGTGGCAGCAAGAGAATTAGAAGATGATGGCTCTTTCTGAAATAATCTTTAAAAGCAAAAGCCACATTACCCAACGGTTCAGGTTGGATCAGACCCAGTTTTGACCCAATAATTCCAGGTTATTCGGGTTCGAATTAAAATGGGTTCGGGTCATGAGTTTTTGGGTTGTGTCAGGTCGCTTTTTGACAGGTCTACCTCTCAGTGATTTGAAACTATTTTGTCATTACATTGCAAAGTAGATATGAATGATGGTCTACTCGAAATGTAGTAGTAAATCAGTTTTCCTTGATCTTAACTGACAACACGAGGGGCCCTTTAATTTTGTCCTACTTTTCAAAGTTCATGTATATTGATTGTCCCTAATGCCTGACTGATTTTTGGGTGCTTCTGCTCACTTATGTTCTTAGAAATCTATCAAGTACAAAGAAGACAGCCACACTGACTCAGTGCTTGGCCTTGCCTGGAACAAGGAGTTCAGGTCTAGCTTTTATTTCCTTTCTATATTTTTTTCTTAACCTATGCTGGCATACTACTGAACCACAATTGCGTCTTGCTACTATGTTCTTTATTCTTCAGGAATATACTTGCTAGTGCCAGTGCAGACAAACAAGTTAAGATATGGGATGTGGCTACTGGAAAGTGTAGCATTTCCATGGAGCATCACACAGACAAGGCAAGAACGAAATCTTATTTGCTATGTTATTTTTGGCTGGCAGATATCGCTACTGCTAAACTCTACATCGAAAATTTATCCTGATTGATATGAAGAGTGAAGGGAAATACAGTAATTGATTGAACACAAAAAAAAAAATATTTTTTTTTAAAGATTTCAAGAGGAGATGGTGCTGAATGCACAGTTGACTGCAATTTGTGGTTGATAGTGTATTGTTTTTTGGTCATTCTCTTTGCATGATGAAAATGGAAAGTCAAACAATTGTGAAATTGAAAGGTTACATAATAAAGTGCTACTATATAGCTGCACCTTAAGGAATTCGTAAAGAACTTCTGGTGACTTCATTAAAAAGTATGCCCAGCCTTTATGATTTTTCAAGTAGGTAGAGGTCTAATATGGGTTCAGCTGACAATTGCGTTCTGATACTGATTGAGGAAAGCTGGGATCAACTGCTGATTATAGAACCATTTTGATTAAAATCTTGCTCTCAATGTGGCATGCATTTCCACATATTAGATATTGCCGAGATCTCTGCCCTCTCTAATGTTATCTTGTTCTAATAGACTTGCTTGTCCCAGTTACAAAACTTTTGATAGCTGTTTCATGGTTGTCTTTCTTGCAGGTTCAAGCAGTAGCATTTAGTCATCATGTACCGCAAATTCTCTTAAGTGGATCTTTCGATCATTCGATAGTCATGGTATGAAATAAAAACTTATCTATGGCCTCATATTTGGTTAATGATTTTGGTAATGGCATAGTTTTTGTTTTTTGTTCCAAAATTCTGAGGAGTTGCTCTTCTCTCTGCATTAGTGATTCCTATAAATGACGGTGATAGTTCTTGTTTCTATCATGTATGCTTTAGACTGCTCGTTTCCCTTAATTTCATAGTGATTGTTATCGATTATCTCTTTGTCGATTTAACGCACTCCTCTTTTGATATTTATACGAATTATCATTCCCCCCCCCCCCACTTTTCCTAATCTTTCGGAAAGGATCAAGATAATGATTTCTGTTTGGATAGCTTTGATCATGATAGCAACTACATGTCTACATCAGAAAGAATATCAATTGTAAAATTTGATTAAAGATTATGGTAACGGCACGGGGTTTTGCGTTTTTTCAGAAATTGCTCAAGCGGATCAGGGTAACATTTAGTGCTTTCACCTTTCTATAATTCTATGAGTTCTCTGAAGAACAATTTTGGTAATTCTGATTTTAATGGTACTTCTGGAGACCTGAAGATTGTAATCAAATACCCGAACATCTCATGTTGACCACAGATGGCCACAGTGCTTAATTAAAGAGAAACTTTTGAAGATAATCCTGTGGTCTCCTAGCTAATCAATTACAAATCTGATAGCATGGATTTCCTTGTTTTTAAGTATGATGGTAGGACATTTACATGAATGAGGTCAATATGATAATTGGTCTGCTCTGGCTATCTTCCCATTTATTAGTTAACTACTTTCATCGAATGAGAGCCTGCTCTGCATTTTGTTGTGATGATTTTTGCATTTCCTTTGCCTTTCATTTCTTTCTCATGGGATCTTACGATATTGTTGCAGAAGGATGGAAGGAAACCTTCTCACTCTGGATATAGGTGGTCAGTTGTAGCTGATGTTGAGAGCTTGGCATGGGACCCTCATACAGAGCACTCCTTTGTTGTTAGTGTTATCTAATTTTTTATTTAATCCTTCGATGCTGTCTTTCATTATGTGGAAAGCTTGAGGACTTCAAATAAATGTTTTAAAATGGAAAATTTCAGGTTAGTCTTGAGAGTGGTATGATTCAGGGTTTTGACATTCGAGCTGCTAGTTCCAATCCAGATGCAGAACTGAAGCCTAGTTTCACCCTTCATGCACATGACAAAGCTGCCAGCTCCATCTCTTATAATCCCTCAGTACCTAATGTATAACCTTTGGTACATAATTTTAGTGTTTGCTCTTCTAGCTCTTAGTTTTGCCTCCCTTATTCTGTTATTGCTTCTCCAGCTCCTTGCTAGTGGCTCTACTGATAAAATGGTTAAACTATGGGATCTGTCAAATAACCAGCCTTCCTGTGTTGCTTCCAAGAATCCAAAAGCTGTAAGTTTATTTTTTTTGTACTTGATTCTTTTACTTGTAGAAAAATGGCAGAAGAACTTCACTCAGATATTTTTGTCATTAAAATTTTGGCAATCTAGTAATAAATTAATATTGTGATAGCTTAGGGTTCACCCTTGAGAAAAGAATCCCCTAAGTGTATCTTATACCATTAAAAAAAACTAATATTGTGACGGGTATGACTTATGAGTTGTTTTTTCGTAGCTTATATCTTGGTAATGGGACCATGATGAGCATCATAGTATCGGACCATAATTTTGATCTTATAGGTAAAGCTTTTGAACATACAGCAATAACAAATATATTTAAGTACATATAAACAAACTTATTAAATATGCCTTGGAAAAGTTTATTCTCCTCGGACAAATTTTTTTTTCCTGTAATCTCCAAAAGTTTGCTATGATTAGAAAACTGTTATGTTCAAGTGAAGTCTTCAAGATGTTTACTTGGATATTTTGAATAGTTTGGTTGTATGAAGATATTCGAAAAAGAACATGTAATTGTAAAATGTAAAGTAAAAATTATTATGTATAAAATCTTGAATGGTGTTCAAAATCTTTTAAGCTATTTGCTCTTTCAGGACCATGATGCTCATAGTGGTCCCAAGTGCATATTGATTTTTGGTTGTCAAATTCTAAAATACTTCCATTGATTTAGTTGCAACACGGGGAGGGCGCATGTTTTTAGGAGAGCATGTGAAGACGAGATTGATAGAGAGAAATAAAAAAGTGGACTTATGTAATAGGGACAGTGTCGATGTTGCAAAGAATTTGAAACTTCTAAAAAGGGGAAGTGTCAATTAATACGGAATGAGGAAGTATATTAGAGTTGTTTTAGTTTGAAGATTTGTGTTCTGTATCTGTCCACTTCTAAAGATGTTTTTATGTTTAACTATTCTCCAGGGAGCTGTCTTTTCAGTTTCCTTTTCAGTGGATAATCCTTTTTGGCTTGCTATTGGAGGTTCCAAGGGAGAATTAGAAGTGAGTTCATAGACACTCCATTTTGGCTTATAAAGTTGTTTCTTTTCGATTTTCCTAATCTTTCTTTGGATGCTTTTACTGTTGGCACAACTCATTGCAGGTGTGGGATACATTTTCTGAAGCAGGAGTTGAAAAGAAGTATGTCAACAAGGCAAAAAAGTCTTAATTTTGATAAATTGGAAAGATGATGATGTTAAAGATCATCTGACCAGCAGTTATGATCATAAAATTTTGGTTTTTTTTTCTTGGGTTCCCCACTCATCCCGTTATCCTTTTGTGTATTATATAATTTATAGGATAACATAGGTTTTTCTCTAATTTTTAAAGGGCTTGATTTGATTGATTTTGTAATATGCATGGGGTTGTTCTATCTCACAGGTCTTGTTTTTGGATATCAAAGGTGTTAATAACAGTAGGGGAATTAAACAAAGTTTAGATTGGTGAGTTCAAAACAACGAAAATTTGAAAAAAATGGTTAAATATTCGACAAAAAAAAACTATAATATAAATATCTATTTATATGCTTGTAAAGCGGTTTTATTTTTAAAAAATTGGTTAGAATTTCAGCAGTGATCTATTTTACTCATCCTAATTTAATCGAAAGATTTTCACAAAATACCAATGTATTATAAGTAGATTTCAACATCTTCAAAAAACATCTTTACAAAAGACTCAAAGCAATAATTTTGTAATAGTATTAAAAGACAAAAATACAAGCCCCCAACATTTTGAAATATCATATAGGTTTCACCATCTAAACATCTTGAACATTTTAAAATTATAGGTTCTACCTTCAAATTCAACATCTTTTAAACATTTAAACATCTTATAATTCAATCTGAAAAGTATATTTGCCATAAACAAAACTTTAATACCGCATCAAACTTAAAGGTAGCTAAAATCACTAAATCCACCGAGAAATTAAGAATCGTGACAATCTAATGTGCCGGCAATGAAATAAAAAATGATTGTGAAATTTGCGAATTCTCTAATCAATAATGACAGTTTATTGAAAATTGCAATTGCAATTTGGTAAATTCCATGCTGTTGTAAAGAGTGGCGACATCACTTTGTTGTTGAACCTTGAGATGATCGGCTATTTGTGAGTGAATCTCTATGTGTGTGCGAGAGAATAAAATTGAAACTCTGACTGGTCGCCCAAAAAAGTTTTTTTTGGAAAAAAACTCATTTGGCCCTATTTAAACGTGTTATATGGGAGGTTACCTTTTTTTGCATTTAAGACGGACGGGGCTCAAAAATATATTTCTTAGCGTTTGTTTCAAAAAAAAGAAAACGGAGTTTAAAACGTATTTAATACATGTCTTTAACTAACTACCTTTTACTGCCGCCGTGAAATTTTAGCGTTGAAGAAGATTTTATGGAATTGTGCTTTGCTCAAATTTTGGTACATCAGGTTAAAATCAATTAACTTAGTTGAGTTTAGTTTTTAATTCTAGACTAGTCATTGGCATGCTAACAATAATAGTTTACACTTGGGCTGAGGTTAAGAATCACAAAAAAACTTAAAAGAGGTGGTGTCATGGGTTTCATAAATGATGTGACATTAGTTATGGTTTCAAACCATTGGTGATGCTTTTTTGGCTAGTTCTTTAGACAATACCATGAGTTATGTTTGTATATATAGCAAATCTCAAGTAAAGTCCCATTCAACATTTCTTTGGAGTATGCGAAATCCAAAAGAAATCTTGTCAATCCCTTTATTAAGGATTGGATGGGAGAGGAGCAACGAAAGGAATCAAGAACGGGTTAGGTAAGGAAAGGAAACCAAAACCTCAAATTAAAACACATGTTTGGCAAAGCAAGGGAAAGGATTATGAATATTTTCTTCATTTCTCCCTCCCAATCTCTTCCTCTCATTTCCGGCGTCCTTCTCCGGCGTTCAACTATTTCTCTCTCCTGACATTTCTCCGGCGCCCCTGTTTCTCTCCACCACCGCCTTCTTCGACAGCCACATGTGACGGGCAAGAACAAAAACCACCAAATCTCACCGATCTATTCGACGGGCTGGGGTAGTTTTCGTTGGTGGTTATGGTGGTTTAAGGGGATGAGGTTATTTGTTCGGTGGTTGTTGAAGAGTTTTTCATTTGCTGGGTGGTGCGGAAATCGGGGATGGGGAAGGGTTTTTGCAGTTCCGGTGGTTGAAATTGGGGCTAGGGAAGGGCTTTTGCGGTGGTGGTGGAAATCGGGGCTGGGGAAGGTTTTTTGCGGTGGTGTTGGTGGAAATCGGGGCTGGGGAAGGTTTTTTGCAGTGGTGGTGGTTGAAATCGGGGCTGGGAAAGGATTTTTGCGGTGGTGGTGGTTGAAATCGAGGCTAGGAAAGGGTTTTTGTTGGTGGGTGTAAGGTGGAAGTCGGGGTGGCTGCTAGTGGTGGTGGTGGATTGGGCATTGTTGGTGGTTTTGGTAGTGTGGGTGGGGTGGTCGTTGGTGAACATGTGGTGTTGGACAGCGGTCAATGATCGGTCAATATGATTATATGGAGTAGAGGAGAGAAAGGGTGACTGAAACCTTGGGGGGTGGTGGGGAATGGGAGTAGAGGACTTTGGGGGTATGGAAGGGGTAAAGGGAATCATTAAATGGACCAAACAAACAAGATATAAGGGTTTCATTTTGGTTGATTCCCTTACCCTTTCCCGAAGACCTCAAACCAAACGCCCCCTTGGGGTAAGGTTAAGAATCACAAAAAAACTTAAAAGAGGTGGTGTCATGGGTTTCATAGATGATGTGACATTAGTTATGGTTTCAAACCATTGGTGATGCTTTTTTGGCTAGTTCTTTAGACAATACCATGAGTTATGTTTGTATATATAGCAAACCTCAAGTAAAGTCCCATTCAACATTTCTTTGGAGTATGCGAAGTCCAAAAGAAATCTTGTCAATCCCTTTATTAAGGAGTTATCTAGGAGAGTTGTCCTATTGTCGTTGAGGGGGATGAAGCTAAAAACCATTAGTTGATATTTTACAGTGGATACCCTGGTTTTGGTCAAACGAGGCCATAGAATCTTAACTTCCACTATATTTCTCATTTCTATGGCGCGTGATAGTGCTTCTTAAATCCATAGCCTTTGGTGGTGCTATTGAGACACTGGATGGGTTTATGATGTGAGGTTGAGTTTTGTCTCTTGATGGTTCCATATCCCTTCGGGGTGGTGATAAGTGGGTTTTAGACTCACTAATCTCTATACTATAAGGGAAGAGAGGGGGTGGATACCAAAATTAAGAAAAGAAAAAAAATCAATGAAGTTATTAAGTGTAATTAAGTTTCATTTCCAAAGGTAGCTATTATATTTTTAGCAAAAGATGGTTAAAAATCTAAACTAAAATCTATAAAAATCTACAAAGTAAAAATAATTTTAAAAAATATTAATGGTTATATTTTCTTGAAATCTATAAATAGACACCCACTTTTCTATATTTTTATATACTTTTGAATTTATTTAATTTTCAAATACATGAGTAATTGATTGCTAATGAGTGAAGGTGCATTTGATCAAATTAATCATGAAACATGATATAGTCTTTTAGGATGAGTGAGAAAGTGGTAGAGGAGAGGATGGTGTATTTTTTTTACACATGAGTGATTATGCTAATGACATCTTCTATTAATCTTTTTTGTAATATTTTTGTTTTTTAGGCGTTTTGTTTTTAAAATATTTTTTCTAATCTACTCTCTAATATTTACTACATTTTTTAATGTATTTAAATTGTTTAACTATTTAAACTCTTTTAAGATTACAATTACACCCTCTAAAAAAACAAAATGGTTAAAATTTAACGATTATTTTACTTCACTGTAGAAATTAAAATGTAGTTTCTCCCATATCCTTAACACGAAGCACGCATCGCGTGCATATTTAGCTAGTTAGGAGTAGTTCTAGGTCATGTAGTTGCATTTTAGGCCATGTAGCTTCCTTTTCTTTCCCTTTTGGATACCTTTTCATGATTTCATGTTTTGCTTTAGTTTTAGTGCATTTGCATCTAAGTAGGTTGCATTAGCTCATTGCATAATCATTTGCATCCCCCCTCCCCTTATCTAACCTTCTCTTAAGTGTTGCTTTTTTAGGCGCGAAGAAATGGGACAAGAACAGGGGAACATTCGCTCCATTTACTAAGGAACGACCGCTCCATAGTCCAAGAATTGAAGCAGAGAAGCAGTGGATATGGAGCGGGGCTGGAGCGACCTTGGAGCAGTCGCTCCATTGTTTTTGGAGCAGGTCTCTCCATTTCAGTTTCGGTCGGTTTCGATCTGCTTCGGTCGGTTTCGATCGATTTCGGTTTTTTTCGGACAATTTCGCACTAGTGGAAAATTATTCAATTGCATCGCCATCATAGTAGCGGTTTGTTGGTGGCTCGTTGTAAATAAGATAATTTATAGCGGGCCAATAACTTTGTAGCGAGCAAAAAATTAAACCGCTACAATATAGTGTGGTTGTAGCGGCCTTTATATTCACCCGCTGCTAAGAATGGGGTCAAAAGGGTTTGACCAAATTTTGCACCGCTGCTAAAACAAAGCTGAGAAATAAAAGAGTTCCCTTCTTCCATTGCCTCCTGCTTTGTCTTTCATTCTCTCTCACACGATTGTGACTGCATCCAGTTTTTTCCATCCTCCACAATTCTCTCTCCGTTTGCTGGTTATCCGATTCCATCCGCTCTTTCTCTCTCCTTCATTTTCAGCTTGTGGACCTTCTTCGTTCTCCAGGTAACAATTTACCGCTACTTCCAATTGAATTCTGTTAGATCTTGTGTATTTTTCCTTCGTTTTTTGTGTTGAGTGTTAGATTAGGGTTCGTTTTTTTTGTTGACTGTTAGATTCGGGTTCGTTTTTTGCGTTGAATGTTAGGGTTCGCTTTTTGTGTTGAATGTTAGATTAGGGTTCTTTTTGTGTCGAATGTTAGATTAGGGTTCGTTTTTTTGCAGTGTCTTTGTGTGTTTTTCCTAATCTGATTGATGCTGCTTGATTGAGCTTCATAATTACATTATTCTGTTGCTGAGAAATATGTATGGAGTTGCTCATCATTGAAGTAGTATGTTGGCATAATTGATATTCTGTTGAAGCAGCAGACACAAGTGGTATTTTTCTATTTTAGGAACCATATGATGATTCGTTGGGCTCTCTAGGCAAGAATACATGTTTTAATTAGACTGTAATGAATCAATGCTGAAAGTATTCTTGTTTAATTGTTAATAGTGCTTCTTATTGACACACTTCTATTGATGATTTCATTTACTCATTAGCATTGACTTGTTAAGTATTAATTCATGTGCCTTGTGCTGATTTCATAGAACTCGGTGGTATCAGGCATGTTGCTGTTGCAATTAGATGTGACCCCCCTCATGGCATTTGTGCTTGACTATTTATTAGATGGAAACCCTAACACTAACCAATTGAAGAATTCTTGATAGTCCTTCTTCCATCTTCAGCTTTGCCTAGCAACCCAAAGATGCCGCCGAAGTTCGAACTTGGTGAAAACAAACCACTTCAATGGCGGTAGCAGCTGCAGGACAACCCAAGTTGGAGAATATAGCGTCATGTGGCTCATGAATCGTCTTTTGTTTTCAGAAATTGGAACAAATTGGTGAAGGAACTTAAGTGTAATTCTCCTTTTCCTCTTTTTCAGTTTGAGATTCTATTTAAGCGTTTAGATTATGCTTTCTTCACTTAAGTCTGTCTAGAGCTGTTTGAATTGCTTTATTTTAGTTGTCCTCTCTTTAAAAAGAAGCGTTTCACATCAATCAAGAGTGTTTGGTATAGTATGGAATTGAAGTAAAAACTGAGTCGTGGAACAATAAAAGATAATTCGATGCTTGAAAGGCTTGGTGATGAACACATTTGGGGTTAGGTAATATTGATGAGGGGTTTTATTGGCTTTGGCTTAGAATAACAAATGGTTTGCTTTCGAACTCGAAACCCTTATATATATGTGGTTTTCTACTTGATGAGAGTGTTTGTTATAGTATGGAATTAAACCATTTCTACTCTTATATAGAAGCTGCTCCCTCTCGGGCTCCTAAGAACCGGCGAGCAAAGGTAACCATGGTTCCTTCTAGTGCGGCAAAGAAGACGAACCGACAAAGATTCAAAAACTTCCCCTATGAATCCTTCATCATTCATAGTGTTCGTGTACACTGCTCCTTTGATATCAATCCTTGTCTCCCGGTTTGTCTTCTCTTTTCTCTGTCTCTTAATTTTTTACCTCGTAAAAAATTGCCTAATTTTGAAATTAGGGTTTCTAATTTGATTATGAAGTTTCATTGATTGTGGGTGTGGAATGTAGAATATTTCTAATAGTAACATATTTTAGTATTCTCCCTCGCTCTTTGTTTAGGATTATTCTCATCTCATTGAACTCTTTAATCACATAATTTCAATCACTTTTTCTGTTCTCCCTTATGATTTCATTGAAATATATCTACTAAGATACACTACCAACAACCAGGGAATGCTGTGTGTATAACGAGAATCTAAGACAACGTTGTACGTATAACGAAAATCTAAAACGAGTAGATGTATTTAAAAGTGGGGTTGATCTAGGTTTCTGATATGAGGTGAGTGATGTAGAACTAGTACTCTTGGAGGATTTTCTGTTCCTCGACGTGCTGCTGAAAAAGTTTTTCCTGCACTGGTAGTGTCTTTGCTTCTTATTATCCGCTTAAATCTGGCTTGTTTCTGTATTTTTTTATAAAATTTGTTGTGTTCATTCCTGTAGGATTGTTCTTAGCACAACTGGTTGCTAGGAATCTGATTGATGTTGAGTGGAAATTTAGGCATATATTTAGAGGTATATGCTTCTCTGCTTATTTTGAAGTACTGTTCATAACTTTGTTGGTTTAAAATTCATACCACTTTTATTAAGCGTTGGCTAAGTAGTACATCTACTACGTGGTACTCTCCCTCTTCTGATGTTCCTCACCCTGCGTCAACTTCACACAAAACTCATACAATAAAGAATATGAATATTGCCAATAAATCCCCGAACCTCGAATGATTAATCAATTTCAGTGTGGGATTCTTAAAGGTTCGAAGGTCTTTAATTCATTAAGCATATCCATGAGAAGCATACCGGTAATTGCAACAAGTGTAAGAAGGGAGATAGTGGTAGAGAATTTCCTAAAAAGATATCTATTCAAGGGAGTGGGACACTAGTGCATATTTGGCCTAAGGTAGCACCCTAAAAGTGTTACATAAAGGCATAAAAGTGTTACTATAGGCAATAGGTAACACTTTTAAAAGTGAAACATTTGCCAATGCTACCTATTCTCTAAGGTAACACTTTTTAATCCTAATGTATCACTTTTTCAAGTGTTACTTAAAATTCTCTAATGTAACACTTTTTTGAAACTAATGTATCATTTTTATGGTGCTGCTTATAATGTTTTATGTAACACTCTTTCATCTATTGTAACATTTGCTAGATCACCATTTAAACTATAGTAACACTTTATTAGATGTTATGTATCACTTTACATTACCATATATAAGACACTATTAGATATTAGGTAACACTTTTTCATTTGTTGGCTTTCCATATTGTAGCACTTCTATTTCAAATCTATCATATCTTTCTCATAGTAGCTTTTTACTAAAACTTACAAACGCGGTAAACAAAGGAAAAGTAGAATCATATTATAAATGTAAATGAGTATACATTCTCAAAGGTTATTGTAAAGAATGATACATAGTATTCATCAATTGAAAACACACTAACATATTCAAAACAAAAATAGTTGATCCAAAAATTCAGTCATACGATCATCTCTCCCTAAATAAACGTAATCTCTAAAAGAACATTTATTTGTTTCTTCGATCATCTTCAATTACATCGTCCTATCCACGCATCTCTTCCGAAACATCATCAATCCTTACTACTCTAACATTATCTTCATCATCCTGCAATAAGAATAAGAAAATAGTATATTAAAGACAAAATTATCTTGGCAAACAATCAGAACAAACTCCAAATCTCAATAACCTGTTCCTAGCTGTCATTTTAGTAACTACAACTTCATAGTCAGCAACATTGGATAGTTTAGAACTGATTGGCATACCAAGATATCTAGAAGGGATTTTTTTCATTAAATATTGCTTTTTACATTGCAGATTGAAATAATTCAGCAACATTGCAGATTGCTTTTTACATTTCTTTGACAGAAATAATTCATAATCCATTGTACTAACTCCCATTTCTTTCATTTTGTGCGATCCTCATTTCCCGAGCCTTTTCATAACCTGCCATATTAATCTTACTTCCTGCAAAAAGAAGTTAAAATCAATTGAAAACAGATTAGTAACTAGTGGTCAAAGTAATGGGTTAAGTTATAAGTATTATAAATCATCAAGTTCATATTTGGAAGACATTGTAAGAAATGAGATGTTAAGCATAGTTGCTGCTGATGAGAGATTATATATGCATCACAGATTCACATTCACCAGTGACAAACTTGAGAAACTTGTAAGTACAGACATTACAGATTCACATTCACCAGTGACAAACTTGAGAAACTTGTAAGTACAGACATTACAGATTCACATTCACATCATAGATTCACATTCATATTCACCAAGGCATCGGATCCTCCCTTCACAAAGCTGTCAGTTATACTACAGAATGTACAGTCATAAATATACACATCAACATGCAGTGTATCATGGTAGAATAGACTGCTAATCAAGCAACATAACTAATGAAGCCAGGATCCAGAGAGAAGCAGATCCATTAAGAAAAGCATCATTTGACATATGACCTATCTTAACCCAAACCCACTCTGTTCCAACAAAAAAGGCATCATTTGACATATGACCTATCTTTGATCAATCACATTTAAAATAAGAGCGAAAGTGAAGTCGTTTGTGGAGATCAAAAGTCTTTGGGACTAGAGATTTGTTGTTGCCGTTTTGACTCTCATATTGTCATGTATCTAGTGAAGCCTTATTCGAGTATTTGTTTTTTTCCTCGACTGGTATGGTATACCATATATATGTCTTTTTCATTTTGCAGCATTTAGTGAAGGCATGGCAAGCAATGGATACGAGGATGTAGTCAACATTGATATATCCTCCAGAGGAATCAAAGCTATGCAGAAAAATACGCCAACCACCCCCAATTAAAATGTATCCTTGATATAATCTATAAATTTATTTCTATGTACATCTAAACAATCATAGGTTTGAGTTGTGAGATAATATCTTATCTTCTTGTCTAGTTGAACTCTGTATATTAGCAAAACTGGTCAGTTATGAGGTAGAATTCATGGCTTTTATATTGCAGTTACTAATCCTTAGCAACTAGGTAGATAAAACTAAGGATGTTCGAGATAAGATTAAGCTTTATAATAGAATGTACAAATTGCTATGAGTCAGTAGCTCCTTCATCTACATGCAGGTGCAACGGATAAACAATGAGAAAACAGTTAATTACAAAACTAAAAGAGCTTATTTTCTTCTTGGAAGCAAAAAAAAAAAAGCAAATCTTTCAGATTCCTAGCAGTTTGCATGAATAAACAATGGGAAAACCTACTCTAATTATTGAATTGACTAAGGTGAAGTAGCATCATTGCACTCCGAAGTAAATAAGAAGGATCGACTGTGGAAGCACCTACAGCCTACAGGTTACCTAAATTAACATAACAGCAACTAAACCAAGATAATTAAGCAGATTACCTCATGAACTTGTTATTTATATTGGTAAGTCAGGGTAGGAATCGATTTTTATCTCCAGCTCCAAAAAATCACGTCTCCAGCGATAATGCACTTGAATCTTATCATCATTAAAATCAGGGTTGTACTTCAAAACTGGACCTAGTTCTAATATCATAATCGGAGCATCCTATGATTGCAGGTCCACCTTCATCTGCAAACCAGAAAGTGTCTTAGCAGGGGTGATTGCAGGTCCACCTTTTTTTTATATTGATTACAACCTTTGCAGGTTTGGAACTGGTTCTTGTCTAAGCCAAAGATGCAGAACTTGTTTCAGATTCTCCTCGTCCTTCAAATCCCTAGTCTTGCTTTCTTCCCAACGATAGTAAACTTCAATGTCTATTTCTGGTTCATGTACATACCCAAACAAACTATTGGGAGTAATAGTCGAACTAACAGATGAAGAGTATAAAGATTCAGTCTCAATCCTGAATATTGTTAAGGTTAACTGTGTCCAAAAGTTCAGACCATTCCAAGGGCTCCAAACAGATGGACAAATCTTTACGATCAGTTTGTGATGAATTGGATCGCTTGTTTGATTTCATTGGTGAACTCAAGAACCCCAAGATATCTGACTACTTCTTTCAATGAAATTTAAATTTTATAAGTTGCTCGACTTTCTCGTTTTAACATAACTCTTTGGCAGGTTCTCTAAGCTGGCATCAATATAAGGTGAGGTGCACTAGTGATCCTGTACAGACAAACTTGTATCAGTGTTAGTTAGAGCTTACGCGGGATGCACAAACTACACTTGCCACGTCTATTGCATGAAAAGAATTCATCGCAGAAAATGAGATGTTAAGCATGATTGCTGCTGATGCTTGAGGTGTTCAGAACATTCCACGTTGACAGTAGACAGTATACAATTATATATGCATCACAGATTAATATTTCATTGAATTTACTCACCTAAATAAGAGAATATATATGCATCATAGATTCACATTCACCACATTCACCAGTGAGAAACTTAATTGAGAAACTTGTGAGAAATGAGAAGTTCAAAACTGTCCAAGGGCTCCAAACAGATGGACAATCTGCCTGCTTGCAGCGATCAAGCGGTGTTGATTTGATTGTCATATACAACTCAGGAAGATTTCGGATAGCTGGAAGGGGCTCTCTAGCTGGGTTGTTGCCTTTTGATGATGCAAATGCAGTAGTTCTTAAAATGGCCAATGAAGTTTTACCGGTAAGTCTCAGACATCTTTTAGATAGAAATCTGCCCCTCCCCTCTCGACTTTGGTTATGTTCTCTTCACCTGAAATTTGCTGAAGTTAAGGGAACCGAACTTATATGAACTTAATGTAACTTTTTAGAACTTAGTGGAGCATTTTGAACTGATATTTATAACTTCTTGAACTCGTTCGAACTTATTTTTTCTGAAACTTGTTCTTTTGAGGTGAAGAGAATGGACGCTTAGATGGTTGTTCGTCTTCAAGTTTTCTGTAGACGCGTGCAATATTTTGTGGATAACTTCAATTTAAGACTACCCTAGGATGATTGAGATCAATCTTTAGAGGGTATGATATCTATAGTCGACTTTTAAAGTGATACTTCTGTATAATCTTGGTGTCTGATTCTAAACTTGGTCTACTTGCAAATATCCTTAAGGAAATCTGTACGAACATGTTATGCAGGTGGTGAAAAATGTACCAGTTCTTGCTAGAGTATGTGGCACTGACCCTTTCCGCATAATGGACTTTTTTCTGAAGCAGTTAGAGGCAATTGGATTCAATCCATTGATTTACACCAATTTCAGTCTTTCCATTGGCAAATTCAATCCCACATCACGTAACTTTGGTTCAATCATGTGTAACAATGCCTAAATTCCTAAATTCACATTTCTAATTCACAATTCTAATTCACAATTCTGATTCAAAATTCTAATTCACAACTAAGCAGTAATCAATTAAGATGGAACAATGAAAAATTAACAAAATAAAAAATCACAAATCCCTAAATACCCAATTCCAATTCACAATTGATAAGAATGCTATGAGAGGAAGAAAACTGACCACCAAGGTTTTGCCACGAGCCTTGAAGCACCAGACACCCACCACGCTGCCACCACCACCACGCCAAGGAGGAGTTCCAATGAAATTGGATTGAACAGCAACGATGAGCGCCATGGAGGAGTTCAATGGTTCTTCTGCAAGAGTGTCAAGTCTGTCAACGAAGTGTTGAAGTCAGCCAAATTAAACCTAGAAATCAGTCGAGACTTGTTTTTAATTGTCTAACAATATAGCGGCTGATTCCCAAAAGTTTAGCGGCTTCTTTTTTTTTTTTTTTGAATTTGAGAATATACCGCCTAAGTATCTAGTTTTGAAAAACAATGGTTTAAAGTGTATCTTAAATAAATAATACTACCTCCGTTTTTTATTAGATGCATCACTTTTTTTTACGGTTCCCAAGTCAAAATTTTGGAGGTAGTATTAGGAGATAGTAAGTGTATAATTAAAGGGGAGTGGGACCATATTGTTATGTAATAAAATGTGAACAACCACCACTACCCACCTTCACTACCACCACCAACCTGTCAACCCACAACCTCCACCTCCACGCCACCTCTTCCAATCCCACCCAAATCCACCAAGCTAACCCCGCCGTCACCACCAAACAACTACCACATCCACCATAAAACCACCACCAAAAACCCTAAAACCACCGCCACCTCTTCCAACCCCACCCAAATCCACCAAGCCAACCCCACCGTCACCACCAAACAACTACCACAACCACCATAAAACCACCACCAATAACCCTAAAATCACCGCAACCACCCATTCGAACCCACCGCAACCACCCATTTGAACCCAACACAACCACAATCAAACCCATCAGATCCACCACAACCAAACCCAACACAACCACCCCTTCAAACCCAACGAACCCACAACCACCCATTCGAACCCACAACCACCCATTCAAACCCAGATCCACCACCTTTATCACACAACCACCAACTTCAACACACCAACCACCACCTTCATCACACCAACCACCACCTTTATACCAACGACAGATTTCAACCCTCCCTCATACCCAGATTTCGACCCCCCAACCCAGAAATTCGAATTTCGAACACCCAACTCGACCCCCCAACCCAGAAATTCGAAACCCTTCCCCCCAACCCAGAAATTCAAAACCCGTCCCCCCAACCCAGAAATTCGAACACCCAACTCGACCCCCCCAACCCAGAAATTCGAACAACCCAACCCAACATCGACGAACAGCAACCCAACACCGACGAACAACAACAACCTAGGTTGAATTTGGATGCGGTGTGACGGTGGTGACGAAGGTGACGGTGGTGATGGTTAGGGATTCGGTGAACTCTAGGAATTGATTGCGGTGTGACGGTGGTTAAGGATGAAGGGAAGATGAAGGGAAGGGAATGGAGGAGATGAAGTGTCTGGGTTCGGTGGTGGAGATGAAGATGAAGGGAAGGGAATGGAGGACATGAAGATGAAGGGTTGCGTGGTGGTGTGGGGTTGGGGTGTGTGGTGGAGTTGAAGATGAAGGGTTGGGTGGTGGTGTGGGGTTGGGGTGGGTTAGGGTAATTGAGGTGAAATAATTAAGTTTAATAAGTTTTAGATTAGTAGTTAATGATACTTTATTAATTTTATTAAGTATTGTTAATAAAGATAAGTAAGGGTATATAAGTCATTTAATGCACTAAAACTTACTACTTTAGGAAAGAAAAAAAAGTGATGCAACTAAATGAGATTATCCGTTTTAGGAAAGTGATGCATCTAAAAAAAACGGAGGTAGTAATATATTATATATGTAACACTTTTCTAAATAAAATAGGTAATACTTTAAAAGTGTTACTTTAAATGTTATTAATTTTAAAAGTGTTACCTTGAAATGTTACTAGGTTAAATAGTGTTACTATAAAATGTTACTTATTTTTAAAGTGTTACAATAAAGTGTTATCTATTAACAAAGTGTTACTAAAGTGTTGCGTTTGTAGATTAATAATTTGTCAATTGAAAAGTTTACCATTGTATGTTACCTAAAGCTAACTTTGTCGTAGTGGGAAGAAGGGAACTTACTCCTTATGAAATAGAATCTGGTCGTATACAAGTACATTGCTTAAAATGGATACATATACATAAAATTATAGGCAAAAACATCCAAGCATAATTCTTTATAACTTAAAACAGGCTGCAAAACTTCTCATTTTGCTATTTATATGTTGGAATAATATAAATAATTTTGTTGATTACAACGTATATAACCATGATACCTCATTCTACCTACTTTGGTTTCTCACATAAGGATGTTGTGAACTGTATCATGCCCTAGATTAGCTTTTGATGGTGTTGATCCTATGTCATTTACTGATTCTCCTTTAAGCTTTTGCATGAATTAGTGGAGTTCAGATAAAAAGAAGAAAAAAAAACAGAACTTTTGCATAAAATAATGGAGCCAGATTGTTAACAATTAACGACGAAAATTTCTTAAAATTAGATATTACTTAGGCCTTAAAATTCAAACTTGAGCAATAGCCCTAGGGCTTTGAAAATGACCATGATAGGTAATAGTCCCATATGAATTTCATAAACTATTGGCCTACTAAATACTACTATACTGTAGTTGTTAAAAGTAGAAGGATACATTCGAAAAATAAATATTTAAATGGTGTTTTGTGCACCGTGAGCTGCGCCTAGGCTCTAGGGACAATATCCACCTCAGTACACCAACTATGGTCTGATTATTACTTGGTGGTACATTCCAGCACCGGGCTTTTGAGGCTCGTTCTTGCTCCAACATTAAGAAGAGCCATTTTATATCTTTGATAGGCGTTACTTATCCGATATCAATATTCATGGTTTGTAGTTTGTATTTGCGAATGTGCAAAATTATTTCACTTGGGTATCCTTTTGGGTAGTGGTTTAGCTAGACATTCTTTTCTTTCTCAGTATACTATAAGGCTGCATCTTCGTTGATAATTGAGTTTGTTCAATTACAGGCTTGAGTTTCCATTGTTTTGCACTTTTTTCAAGAGACTATACCATCCATGGTATTGCAATAAAATATTTATCGTAACTGACTGGGAGCCATTTGTGCAGTAGTTTCTTTATTCACTGTGCGCTCGAGTCTGCTTCTTTTCTTGGTCTTATATTCAAATAATTCTTTATTAATCGAGCTACTGACTTTCAGTGTCGTATACGGTTGCTCTTATATAGTCTTTGATGTAAAGTTCCCCCCATAAGGCCTACTCAAATAATGTTTCTTGATCTGGCTTTGTTTTCTGGCAATGTCCAGCTTCAGTTAGTGACTAAATATTTCATATATCTATTTTTGGGTGCAGAGAAAATGTGATCTGAAGCATCCCCTGTCGATGAGATTTACAGAAGTGGAACACACACAATGTTTCAGAGCTTGAGCCTGGGGATATTATCATTGGGCTAAACTTACAGGTGAGTGAGCTACTGAAATCTCTTTAGACCGGTATGAACAAACGGGAAAGCGGCCAGCTGAATAGATTTCTATCTCTTGTGGACTGATTATCCTTTGCAACGGGTCATTGAAGCAGTACACAACCTTTACAATCTCTGAGCATCTAAGCACATAACAAGGAGCAGAAGGTGACAAATATGAATGCAATCATGTTCTATAAGATGTTACAGCAAAGTAAAGGCAAGAAAAATCATGTTATCGAACCAGATGGAGGTCTTCAATATGATCAGGATTAGGATTCATGTTTTCAAGAACAAGCTACCCGCCCGTGTTGAGTTTTAGGCCTAGGACTACGCTTCGCCCACTGATATTGCTACTTGCAAGCAGTCAATTTCAATGTCACTTTTAGGCACTTTGTTTCTTGTAATTTAAAAGTATTATTATTGTTAATTTTACCTGTTTTTACGAACAACCAATAATAGTTGTATTTATTAGTGGTGAAACTGATTTATTTTTTAAAAAAAAAAATTTAGAAAAAGGGTATTTGCAGCGGGCATATTGACAGCCCGCTGCAAAAGAAAAGATTATTTGCATCGGTTTTGCAGCTAAGCCCGCTACTAATAATGTAGTATTTGTAGCGGTTTAGGCTCGTTGCAAATACTTTTAGTATTTGTGGCTTTGGCTATTGCATCGATCAAAAACCGCTGCAATAAGTCTTTTTTACGCGTTGCAAATAGTCTTTTTTCCACTAGTGTCGGTTTTGTGTTTAATGGCTTTGCCCTTAGTACTTTGGGGGTATTTAAACCCAATTTTCTAATAATGGAGACAGTTAGTTTTATTTTCAAAATTAATTAGTTTTAATTAGAGAGACTTTTAGAGAGAGAAGTAGAATTTAGTGAGAGAAAGTGGATCTTGGATTGAACTTCAAGCTTTTTGGATTGATTGCAATGGAAAATTAGTGATTTCATCATCTTCTATTGAGTATTTCTCTTTCCTTTTACTCCTTACTTGCTTTAATACTTGTTTATTTTTGTTTAGCATTTTGATTAGTAGTGATTAGTTACTTAATAGTTGATTTCTATGTTTTCCACCATTGTTGAATCTCCATTAATGCTTCAAACTTTTTATTTTACCTTTTTTATGGCTTTAGAGTAGTTTCCTAACTAGGGGAAGGGGATGACCTAGGTTATTACTAGTTGACCTCAAAATTCAAGCTAGGGGGTTAGAATTAGATGAAATTAGGTTGTCTAACTTAAATTAATGCCATGTTTAATTGATTGATCACCTTTTAAACTTGATTTGGGGATCAAAAGTGAAGGATTGAGAAATGAAGCTTTTGATTGACCTTAGGCTAGTCAATGGGTTGCCTTCACCCTGAGAATAGGTGTTGACTACCTAGGATGTTTAATTGAATCACTATGGATTGTGGAAAAACCTAATCGAGTGAATTTACCATGAGAATAGGTGAAGTCACTCGATAAGGTCCTCCTAATTATCTCGCGAGAGTAATTAGAAAACATTTGATTGAATTAGTCCCTTAATTGACCCTAAAGAATCCCCTTAGCTTGATTAATAGGTTAGCTAATAGTTAACTAGTGATTCCCCTATCCCTAGTGCTTTCTTATTATAGTTAAATCAAATCATTTAGTTTATTGTTAGCAAATTAGTTTATTATTACTTAGTTAATCATTAATCTCAACCCCCCCCCCAAAAAAAATAGGCTTAGCTTGCTAAATCTCATTCAAACCTTGATTGATCATTGCTTCCTCGTGAATTTGACTCTTTCTTACCCTATATTAGGCTAATTTAGGTTATTAATTTGGCACGTGCAATGACCGTGTTAAATTTTGGCGCCCTTGCCGGGGAAGCAACGGATTACATTGAATTGGATTTAGATTTGCGAGTCTAAGTCACCCTTATCCTTATTTTCTCTTTGTCTTTCCCTCCCCCTCTAATGATGAAATTCTTGTTATTGCTAACCCCTTGCTTAGCTATGGTTTTGTAAGCAATTGTATCTTGGGGCACATTTTCAAGAATGACGAGTGTCTCAATTCCTCAATTCGAGAACGAGTCATTTTAGAGGTATTTCACTAGGGTGCAAGATTCTCTTTCAATCAACTATAGTTGTGAGCTATGAGAGATTTGTGAAGTAATCTAGACCTGTTTGAATGATTTCACTCGATGCGTGGTTGAGGATATGCATCACGGAAAATTTCAAGCTTTTTCCTTGAATGAAGCTTGGGATTATTACATTTGGCTAGCTCAAGACATGTATGAGTGGGACATGGGCACGAATCTTAGGCAAGTTCAACCGGACCAAGGTATGCATCCTCCTCTTTCTCCTAGTTGTGATGAAATGCATTCTATGTATTATGATTCTTATCTATCGAATGATTGCATTAATCACAATGATGTCTCTTTTGCTTGCAATTCAACTTCTCACATGCCAAGTCATGATACTCCCCCTCCTTCTTTTAGTTGCGATGATGTGCATTGTCATGTGCTTAATGTTGGGACTTACAATGATTCTTCTCCCCTTGTTGATAACTTAAGCTCTTCTCTACTTGATTCTAAGCCAAAATTTCATGATTTTATTCCTCAAATGCTTGTCGAATATGATAATCTTATTAAGTCTAGTTTTGAGGAGCTCAAGTATTATGAGAACGGAGGAGAACACTATTGTGAGTTATTTGATCAAATCAAGAAGTTGGTGAGGAGACGTGACTCTTTTGAATCTAGGTGGAAGGAAGATGCCCTAGAGTGGTCTCAAAGATGTGAGAATGAGATTGAAGAGTTCAATAGAGATGAAAAGGAAAAAGAGGGTGAAAATGATGTCAATGAATCTAGGTCTTTGATTGAGGGTGATGGTGATTCTTCCTATGAAGAGAACGAAAATGCATCTAGGGGGAACCTTATGTTCATGGATTTTGGAGTAGTGATGATGAGGATGAGTCAAACCTAGGTTGGATTAATCCAATTCATGAGGAGGAAGGTGACGATTGTGAAGACATTTGTGAATCTCTTGATTCCCTTTTCACCCCTCATTCCCCGATTGACTCCAATGTTCAGTTATCTTCCATCCCACCTCAATCATTAAATGACCATGATTCCCTTGTGAGATAAGAGCCTTTGCTTGTGGTTGAAAATGTTAATGATGAATAAGGAAAGAAACATGTGATTGAGGGAGCATGTGAAAGAGCCAATACAGAGAAATTATGTGATGTGAGTGAGGCTTTAAGTGTGGAGTTGTTCCTATTCGACCCCTCGCATCCCTTTTTCGAGGAGGCTTGGTCTTATTCCTTCTTTCCCTATTTCTTTTCCTTACGTTCCCAAACCGTCACCACTCAAGGAGTCTCCCATCTCTCTTGGCCCTCCAGATGCTCTTGTTGACTCCATGAGAGCAAAAGTGTATAATAGTGATAGATTTTCTTCATTTTCTTTTTCTTTTCTTCTTTTTATTTTTATATTGATTCTTCTTATTTTCTTGATTTTTGTTTTCATTCCCCCACCTTTTTGCTTTTCTCCCCAATTAGGCATATCGTAATGTATTACTCTGTGCATGCTTGGCTTCTAGCTATTGCCTATCTGGTCTTTTCAGAATTGTGTGCGGTTGCATATGACTAGTCATTGCGATCTTTTCGGTGTTATTTACTAGACACCTCAATAGCTCTTTGTAAATAGTTTCCTCCCTTTTTTCCCTTCTTTTTTTTTCTTTTTATTTTCATTTCTTTTCACCCCCCTTTTCCTTTCTTATATTTCTTATTTTTTTCTATTTTCATTTCTTCCCCCCCCTTCCTCTTGCCTTTTTGACTTGCTTGAAGCATTGAGAACAACACTTCATTTAAGCTTGGGGGAGAGGGAATTTTAGTTTGTTTATTTCCTTTTAGGTTGCATTTAGGTTGCATATAGGGTAATAAGAAAAAATTTCAAAACTAGCAAAAAGATTTTGCATCACTTAGTCAAGGAATGATTCTATATGATGATTATAGAGGTTAAAGGTTGGGAACTTACCTTTTGAGTAGGGGTGAAGTAGCTTGAGTGTCTTATATTCTCGTTAGGAGTATTAGGGGTGCTTTAAGCTTGGATGCCTAGTTCTTGTTACGAATGAACCCCTCGATTGTCTGTGACTTGCCTTTAGCGTGAATAAATGTCACCATTTCCCTATAAAAAGTCTTTACTCTCTCCTTTGACCTTGGATAAGCCCTTTAGAGACCTTGAGAACCCTTCTAGCTCAATAAAATGCAAGGCTAGTAGAATTTAAAAAAAGAGAGGAAACAAAACAAAAACAAAAACAAAAAAATTATGAAAATTGAAAAGAAAAAAGAACCCTTTGGGCATTTGGATCTATTAAGTGGTACATGAGAGCCCACAAGGCTAGTAGCCTTTCGTTATCAAAAGTTCATGCTTTCGGTCTCTAGCGATGCTCCAATGCCTTTGGTATGAGCTACCTTACCCTCTTATCACATGTCACATGGAGTGCTCGGTGCCATGCCTCAGAAACATGACTATCGAGTGAGAGATGGACCGCGAGGGGAGGTATTCTAGGGCCTTTGCAACAAAAAAAAGGAGTTAACTAGTGAATAAATAGGCTAGATAGGGGGATCTTGAGAACTTGGGGGCGTGATTGGTACAAGGTTGAGCGAGTTTTTCTATTTTGAAGGAAAAAGTTTCACTTAGGAACAATGAGGGCTTGTGTGATCGTTGAGGGACCTCTAGGACGATCATTTTCTTTGCACTAGCTTAGATCACCCCTTTGACCCCTAACTTGTGGATAAGGAAGGACGGCTATAAGCTTCGAAAGATGGTCGGAATTTCCCTTTGCCTTGACACCTCTTATGAGATGAGGACCTCGACTTTATGATGCTCTTTCTAATTTTAGTGCATGCTTTAGTTTCCTTGTGATGCTTAATTATTTCTTAGTAAGAGTAACACTTCTCATTACTCCTATTGAGATATAAATGTTTATAATTGCTTAAGGACAAGCAATTGGCAAGCTTGGAGGAATTTAATAAGTGGGTTTTAGACTCACTAATTAGGAGTAGTTCTAGGTCATTTAGTTGCATTTTAGACCATGTAGCTTCCTTTTCTTTCCCTTTTGCATCCTTTTTCATGATTTCATGTTTTGCTTTAGTTTTAGTGCATTTGCATCTAATTAGGTTGCATTAGCTCATTGCATAATCATTTGCATCCCTCCCTCTCCTTATCTAACCTTCTCTTAAGTGTTGCTTGCTTAGGCGCAAAGAAATGGGACAAGAACAAAGGAGCGGTCGCTCCATTTATAAAGGAGCGACCGCTCCATAGTCCAAGAATTGAAGCAGAGAAGCAGTGGATATGGAGCGTGGCTGGAGCGACCTTGGAGCGGGCGCTCCAAGGCTGGAGCGGTCGCTCCATTGTTTTTGGAGCAGGTTGCTCCATTGCTGTTTCGGTCGGTTTCGATTAGTTTCGGTCGATTTCGGTTTTTTTCGGACAGTTTCGGTTTTGTGTTTAATGGCTTTGCCCTTAGTATTTTGGGGGTATTTAAACCCAATTTTGTAATAATGGAGATAGTTAGTTTTATTTTCAAAATTAATTAGTTTAATAGAGTGACTTTTAGAGAGAGTAAGTAGAATTTAGTGAGAGAAAGTGGAATGGATTGTATTTCAAGCTTTTGGATTGATTGCAATGGAAAATTAGTGATTTCATCATTTTCTTTTGAATATTTCTCCTTCCCCTTACTCCTTACTTGCTTTAATACTTGTTTACTTTGGTTTAGCATTTGATTAGTAGTCATTAGTTGCTTAATAGTTGATTTCTATGTTTTCCACCATTGTTGAACCTCCATTAATGCTTCAAGCTTTTTATTTTAGCTTTTTTATTCCTTTAGAGTAGTTTCCTAACTAGGGGAAGGGGATGACCTAGGTTATTACTAGTTGACCTCAAAATTCAAGCTAAGGGGTTACAATTAGATGAAATTAGGTTGTCTAACTTAAATTAATGCCATGTTTAATTGATTGATCACCTTTTAAACTTGATTTGGGGATTAAAAGTGAAGGATTGAGAAATGAAGCTTCTGATTGACCTTAGGCTAGTCAATGGGTTGCCTTCACCCTGAGAATAGGTGATGACTACCTAGGATGTTTAATTGAATCACTATGGATTGTGGAAATACCTAATCGAGTGAATTTACCATGAGAATAGGTGAAGTCACTCGATAAGGTCCTCCTAATTATCTCGTGAGAGTAATTAGAAAACATTTGATTGAATTAGTCCCTTAATTATAAAGAATCCCCTTAGCTTGATTAATAGGTTAGCTAATAGTTAACTAATGATTCCCCTATCCCTAATGCTTTCTTATTATAGTTAAATCAAATAATTTAGTTTATTGTTAGCAAATTAGTTCATTATTTCTTAGTTAATCATTAATCTCAAAACCCCCAAAAATAGGCTTAGCTCGCTAAATCTCATTAAAACCTTGTTTAAACATTGCTTCCTCGTGGATTCGACCCTTTCTTACCCTATATTAGGCTAAGTTAGATTATTAATTTGGCACGTGCAACGACTGTGTCAGGTGATATTGTTAAGAAACACTTGATGGACCACCTGCGCAAGTGTGGAGGTTAAGTCGCCTTCTATGAAAGACTAGGTTGTCTTTTGAGAGCACGTATGGATCCCAAGGTGTCCGCATGGATATAAAGTGCTTGTGATGTATCGTGAAGACTTCACGATCTTAAGGTCAGTATGTGTTATGGGGGTCTCAACTAAACTTTGGTGAGTTCAAGAGAAATTCACTCACTAGAAAGTAAGTTGTTGCCTCATTTCACTATGTATCAATTCAATTCGAAATATATTGATGCTTAAGTACTTTCCTTTCCTTAACCAGGTTTTCTCTTTGCTTCCCATAACCTTTGTGGGGGAAGATTAGAGTTATGGTTTGCAAAGTCAACCTTTGGTTTTCCCAAAGGTTTCATATCGTCCATGGAAGGGAATACTCCCTTATTTATTTATTTTTTCCCCGCCTCTTCATATTGAGGTATTAGTATGTGATACGTTTATAGTTGCATACTTGGGATTAGGGTTGGGCTTGCTACCACATATGCGCATGCGCCGCCCGCCCGGACCGGACCAGACCGGTTTTGGTCGGCCTGGGATATGGGTTCTAGGGATTAGAGGCTGAACTGAGCACTAATATTGGACCTGGGTCAGGCTAGTTGTAACGGTATGCTGCCTGTCGGGGACTACAACATTTTATCGTCACAGTATTGATGCGTCCCATGACTTGCTCTAGCCATTTATTGTCCGTCGTTTTAGGGCTAATTAATTTTGCTATAAAATCATATCCATTTTGCTTCAGTTTTCCATTCGAAAATATGACTTTCTTCTTTCTTTCTTCTTCTTCCCGGGTTCGTGCAAATCTTCACAGCCTACTCTGCCAGTTGTAAGATTTTAGGTTGTTGTGCTAACCTTGGGGCGTATCAGCCAGTTGCGCAAAACGACTATTGTTGGACCACAATTGCTTTCGAGTTAGTAATTCCCTACAAAGGCATAGCCTTGAAATCAGTTTGTTATTTTGTCATCGCAATTATTCAGTTTTAACATATGGATTGGAATGTGCTTAAATCCTCCCTCTATTTTCATGTGTATAACCTGCACATATTGAAATAAGTAAGTAAGGAGCTGGGAATGTTGAGTTGTTGTCATAGTATTTAATATTCTTGATCTTAGAAAAAAGGTATAAATCCCTTTCAGGTGATATCGAATCAACACGTTCAATTCAAACGATCTTAGAAATCTAAGAAATGACAAATGATGACAAATGAATTTACATCAGCCGACAAATAATGGAAAAAAACTAATCAAAAATAATGATGTGACATGGCTTTCATTTCATAAGCTATTAATATGTCGGTTGCTAAAATGCCCATTTAAGAAGACTAATGGTCATTAAGCACTAAGCACATAAAGAACTAAAAGAGATGGAAGTTATGCAAAAGCGGGACCAACAAGTTTTACTTTATACTAAGCTACATAATAAGTCATCATTATATGTTTATACAATGTACAATAAGGTTAATAATCATCATCACATCTAAATCATGCAGAGAGAGATGTGCTATATATTGTGCTTTAAAGATGTAAAGAACTAAGGTAACAAAATAGGAAACAACTAGGTCCCAAGAACCGGACGTTAATATTACATCATGCTCATAATTTTAATTATATATCTAATTATATCCCACCCAAAAAAAAAGTCGGGCGGTGTGTATAGAACCCGGTTATAAATTTACCACAATATGCTGATTCGCGATTACTAGCAATTCCAACTTCACGTTCTCGGATTTAAGAGAATAATCCGATCTTGAAGACATGCTCTAGCAAGACCAGAGTGACTCTCCCATATTAGGCTGATCTACCACCATGTCCATGCTAAAAAGGGACTTGGATTGTGAAGATAACATCTTAGATGAGGGGGAGTTTTCAGGAGAAGTAGTGGCTTGATGATGATGATGATGATGAGGCATAGTATTGGTGAATTGGCGCATTCTCAAATGCACCACTTCTGCTTGTGCTAAGGCTAATTGGGTTTGGAGGGCGTCAATTTGTTGCTGAAGTGATGAAATTGCTCCTACACACCCATAAACTGGGTCACGTACCCTTGCATTTGCCTCATACACCATTGAACTCACTGCATCACCTCGTTGTTGCATTGGTAACTCCTGCATCCATTCATTTCATATTTTACTTAGCTTCATAATTTACTCAAATTAATCTAATTATTTTATTGCACATAATGAGTGCTTTTTATTAGTTTTAGACGTAAGTAATACCACTACGTGGGCAAGAAGTTGCACTGTTCTTCACTTATTTAGGAGCTATAAACTCTATATTTTTCTTTTGATGCTAAGTAGCAATTTTGTAAAACTTACACTGATATGATGTTCTGAAACAATCTAAGAACTTATATTTCTATAACCTACACATTTTTCTTATTGAATTGAAAACTTATAATATACATACCGGTACCAATGGAGTTGTTTTTAGGATCTTTCAAAGGACAAAACATGAGAGTAATTTGATTTTATTTAATATTAGAGGAGCGTAAAAGCAACATGTCCTGGTGGACGCAGCTACCATATTGATACTTTGATAGTGAATCAATCATAATTTCTCCTTTGTCTCACACCTATAATTAATACTACATATTGGTAAATAATCATATTAATAGCCGTATGTTTTTCTTTTTTGTTCGTTGATTATATGCATTTTTCTTACATCTGTCATAGCATGATTTTACTAGTCACCCTTGGACATAGGCCCTAACACTTCTCCAATCAAACTCTGTTATACTTTAGTAAAAAAACATTTATTTTGCTGCTTCATACTTTATGTCATATGCTTTTCATTTCTATTATACGGCAATTAGAAGGGTAGCAAATAGAACATTCTTATTGCTGGCTTTGCTGCTCAATCTTCTTTAATCTACTTTTCCCGTTTTTACTTTTTTCCCCTCTAATAGTAAAGGATAAAGTACTTAGATTGATTATTAAAAAAAGAAGAAAAAAAAGGAACCATGGTAGCATTATACTTCTTCCGTTTCTAAATAAGTGACACACTTTCCTAATATGGAAATGTCACAATAAGTGACACCAAGCTCAAAATAGGACATTTTAAATGATAAAATTACATGGTTACCCTTACTCAAGCAATATATATCCAATTGTTTATTTAGTCAAAGTACTATTTCTCTTTTTAATTGTGGTCTCCAACTTTCTCTCTCTAACCTCCATGGTTTTCCCCCATTTTCTTTAGGTTCCACTTATTTAAAAAGGGAGGAAGTATATTTTAGTTGCCTTGTCAAGCCTAGAAATAAAAGCACATTCGCTTATAAAATTAGTAATACTGATGAAAGTTGGATTGAGAAAGCTAGGAATTCTTCTATCTTACTCACCAAAAAAAGAACTTACTAGGGACAAGGTTCTAGCAGGATTAGGTGCTCAGACATTATTAATTTTGAAAAATATGCAAACAACCACACTTTACATGCATATGAGAGCTTCTTATGTTCAGGTTTCATCTTCAACTTTTAAGTGTGGAAATTTGGTTTGAAGTTAGTTGGATTCGTTGAATTATGGTTTGAGCCCAAAGAATCCAAGGAAACATGGATGAACATAAGTGGTTAAAAGAAAATGATGCTGCTTAACTTTTTGACATTTGCATATTTATGTGTTAAGACTTGAACTGAACTGTGTGTGATTGATTACCTTAGCTAGTATGCTAAGGTTGAATATTTACCCTTTAGTACCCATGTTAAACAAAGCATCATGACCAAGAGTCTTTGATCATACAAAGTCAACAACTAAAAAAATAATATGTAGTACTTCCTCCAGCTTGTTACATGTTTTTGTTCGCTTGTGAATTTTACTTTTGTCAATTCACAATGAGATCATTGAAATATGCAAATATATATTGATATAAATTATAATTAATGAATATTTTGTAAATATGAATTAAGATAAATTCAATAAAGTTTTAAATAATCATATATATTTTAGGAAAAATTGCGACAAACCACCTTTTAAAATCACGATTTGCAAAAAACCATCTTTTAAAAAAAAGTTGTGAAAAGAAACCCAAAATAAAATTTTGTTTATGAAAACAAACCTCGTGGCAAAAATTCAGCGTTGACTCGGGCATTGACCTACCTTTTCTCATATCAACCAACTTAAAAATGGATATTAGTACACTCTAATTATTTTCTCCCTCCTTTTATGTTTCAAACTATACGTCTAAAAAATGGTATTTTAATGTCTGAGGTTTCTTTTGATAAACAATTTTTTGTCTTAGGTTTCTTTTTGCAAAAGTTGTTTTAAAAGGTGGTTTCTCGCAAAATCGTGCTTTTAAAAGGTGGTTTCTCGCAATTTTTCCTATATTTTAATATCCTAGTAAAAGACGATGTTAATGAAAGTAAATCTGAAAAGTGGCAAAAATCATAAAAGAATAACTATAACTAACGCGTAGAGTAATAAAAAATTATACTCCGTCCTATAATATAAGTCCCCTTACCTTTTTGGGAGTCAAATTTTAAAATCTTTGACCAAATATTCTCATTAATATATACAAGAAAACACATTCATAGATTCGCCTTAATATGTACTCTTCATAACATTTATTTTATATATATTTTTACTAATACGAAATTAAAGATATAAAAGGTCAAATATACGTCTTGTAGACTGTACAAAAGAGAACATGACTTTCATTATGGGACGGATGGAGTATGTATTTATATATAAATTTTATTTTCAGAACCCTCAAGTCATGAAATATGTGCAATAAAGAAATAACAAAAAATGACAAAATGCCATTTTGCCATGTCACTTTTGTGATGTGACTTTTCTCTACATATATTTATTGTATCGTTTTTGCGGTTTTTTAGGCAATATTCTACTCTGACTATTAATATCTCTAATTGTATGTTGGCAAATAAAAGTTGATATTTTATATCTACACATTGAGATAAACCAAATAAAATTTGCATGTGATTATTTGTTTTATTCTTCCTCCGTCGTTTTTAGTTGGCTCGTTTTAACTTTGGACATTATTCACACATTCTACTTTTGACTAATTTTTGTGATTCATATTTAAGAAAAAAAATATAGTCAACTGAGATTTCGTTAGAACCATCTCATTGTATATGTTCAAAAAATCAAAATTTAATAATTTTTGTTTACCATAATTTAATATATACTGCAATTAATTTAAGTTATGATTGGCAAATGTGATAAAAGAAATAAGTCAACTAATAAAGACGGATGAAGTTTATGATAGTGAGATATATGGTCAAAATTATAAACTTTGACCCAACAATTACGAGTGTTATAAGAATAATAGAATAAAGAAAGTAATTTTCTTCTTCAAATTAAGTAATTCAAGAGATTTTTATTTAATACCTAAAAATTCCATAGTTATTTGACATCAGCATTACATGATTAATACGTAAATTTACGAGTAAGATCAATGAGTTACATGATATGGCACTTAAATATCCATCATCTTATCACAAAAGTTCAACAGCCGCGCAACTTTTTTAAAAGCTTGAAGGCATATCGTTAAAAGTAAATATGTCATGGACTCATGGTCTCATGGGAGCTTTTTTTTTATTTTAAATATTAATAATGAAAGCTCCCCTTTTTCTAAGCAAACGTAGGATATACTCCTAATAATTTTCAAAAGAAAAAAAGCTAAGGTTGCGCACGAGAAGGCTTCTTAGTGGTCATAAAACAAGTTGCCTTATTTCCAGATATATCTCTATTTTATAGAAGAAGACGAGAAAAACACTAAAAACAAAAGAAAACAAATAATATACATAAATAAACTGGAGTACTATAAAAATATATTGTTACAAATGTACCCTCGAATAAAATACAAAATAAATAGATTTCAACGACAATTTTTTAGGAGAAGAAAAAAATGTAAACATTTTATTTTAAAATTGCAATATAGTTTCTCTGAAAAACTTCCGTACGCATAGCGTGCATATTAGACTAACTTCTTTATAATTCAAGAGATAACTATAATTCATGATAAACATATAACGAAATGTTTTAGTTGAAAATGAGGACATGCATTTGACAAGCCTCCTCTTTTTTTTTTCTATTCACTCCCACAAAACCTAGTTTGATCTACGAGCTAACGCCACCTTTTTGGGCGGTGGTAGCCCTTTTTTCTTTTGCTTAATTATTTTAATGTTACGGTTGCTAATAAACTCCAGTCTCAGAAGAGTTTTTCTACCCAACTATTGGGTTTAATCTACCCATATATTGGGTTTTATATCTCTTCATGTGAGAATTTGGAAACTTTGTTATTTGTTATTTGCGTGATTCTAAAGTTTCCTTTGTTGCTTATATCTTATGCGGTTGGGGTTGCAACAGACGTCAATATTTTTTTTTACAATAAGTTGGTTTAAATTCGGTTTTGCTTCAAAACTATAACAGATAGATAGACCCCTTGAGAAAGATGCAACAGACATCGATATGAGAGACGATAGTTTTTAGAAGTGTTAGATCTCCTCAAGGATCGTGTTTATGCTATGTTAGAATTTTTTTTTATTTTAATTTGATATATATTTGCTAGTTTTGACTTCTATTGTAGATGTCGTATGACTTCGAATCAATGGCAGAATTCTTATTTAAAAAAAAGGTGTGTTATAAGTGACAAGGTCACATGCAAGTAAATGACATGGTAAACTATAATTGGTGTCTTTGTTAATTATGATATATTGAGCATTGTTAAAGTTGTCTTAATACTATATTTTAAAATCTTAATCTTTTGTAATTATGAATTATTAATGATTAAATATATTAATGATTGAAAATTATACATTGACTTGTATGAAACTGAGGTGTATATTAACCATGCAAAGGTCTCAAAGGTGGTTGTACAAAAATTGAGAAGTTATTACTCTCTCCGTTCCATATTAAAAATACACTTCATGATATTCTATTATAAAATTTTACAATAGTATAATTTTTTGTTTTAGAGGGTAATTTTTAAAAGGAAAAATTGTCATAAGCCACCTTTTAAAATTACGATTCTACGAAAAAATCACTATTTAAAATAATTTTTTGTGAAAAAAAACTTAAAACAAAATTTTGTTTGTGAAATAAATCTCAAGGCAAAAATCTGGCGTTGACTTATTTTCTGAGGCATTGACCTACCTTTTTTCCTGTCAAGAAACTTAAGAATTTTATTAGCATGCTCTAATTATTTTCTCCCTCCTTTTATATTTCAAACTATACCTCTAAAGAAAGATAGGCTAATGCTTGAGCTTTTTTTTTACAAAAAAAATTTGTTTTAGGTTTTTTTTGCAAAAATTATTTTAAAATGTGATTTCTCCCAATGTCATGGTTTTAATAGGTGGTTTCTCGCAAATTTTCCAGTTTAAAATTTTTGTTTTAGAATGACTCTTAACACATAGATTCCATTCTTTTCAATTTAATATCTGAATTTATTTTTTATGTTATTTGACTTAATAGATTTTATTAGACCTTGTTCAACTTTATTAGTCTTTATTTTACCTTATTAAATAAAAATTATTTAATTTTATTCAATTTTAGTAATCTCTATCTATATTTATTTTTCGATTAAAACTGAAAGTAAATAAAAAAAAACAAACTCATAGGCTATAGTGATAGATAAGCATGAAATGTCACGACCAAAAACTTAGCCTACTTTTTTAGTCACATCATTTTATAAGGAAGGAACAGAAAAAGGAAAAAAGACATTATAGAAAGTGACAAAAATAGCAGATGAGCAAAATGGACTTGCGAGTATACAATATCTTATCAAATCACATTAGTGATGATAATAGAGATTAGAGTGTAGGACCTAGTCAAATTAATTATTACTAACAAGCGGTAAAAGGTCCCTTCAAAAGTGGGGTATGCATACCGTTATTAACCGCTACACCCGATAAAGGTCAAAAGCTATTGTGGACCCTGGATAAGGACATATCTACCGCGTGAAGGAAATATTGCACAAGATGACCTTAATGCATAATTACCCTCATGCACCCTTTGAATCGTGATTAAATGGCGACGATGATAATAAAATTACACAAATTATTAAAAGAGACTATCTAATTTTAATATAAAATTAGACTAATTAAAACCCACATTCTATTAACAAGTCCATTATATCTTACTCTAATCCAAGATTATTTCTAGACATTTAGCACACTCTACTTGTTCACTATCTTTCCCTTTCCCTATTTCAATTTTAGTCTCGAAATATAACAAGCAACTCCTTTAAAAAAACAGATGACTTACTGAATGAATTAAACTAGTCACTAAATAGATTAAACTAGTCACTAAATAAATTTAAAACTGAATATTGAATGAACTAAACAGGTCACAAAAGGAATTAATTAGGTCACAAAATGGATTAAACTGGTCCCTATTTTCAGAGGACGGTTTGTTGATTTTCTTTTCTTATTATTGGGCCTATCGGGCCGTTGCGTGATTTTATTTTAAAAGTAGGCAGTCTCTTACAAGACTGATAAAATTATGTATAATTTAAAATGAAAGTTTTTCCTATAAATTTTTTTTTTACAATTAATTTACTAGGATTAGCCAAATCATTGACTTAATAAATATCATAACGTATTTTTAAATATTGACAATCAAAAAGTGTGAATAAAAGATAGATCCTTAAACCTTTTCAGATTTAAAACATATATCTTACCATCTTAGTCAACTACGATAATTGCTTATCTTCCCCAAAGTAAGATATATCCTTATAAGCTGAAAAGTAAAGGTAAAAAGAAAAAAGGTTGCAAGTAGGCACCTCGGGCATCGCTCGAACCATGCACTAGCGGTATGGAAAATTCGTAATTAAACATTTATCTGACCATCTTATTCGTCATTAAACTAGTATTAGACATAGGCGATGCCCTGGTGTTTACAATTTTTTAATAGGCAAAGATAACTTATGTCATTTAGTATGGAAAAATATCATTTAAAAAAAGTCATTTATAATATGAATTTCAAAAGTTACAACTAAACTCTGGTTTCCATTCATATATCATCATTAATTTTGACGAATGAAGCAATAATATTATGGTGGAGGGATGGTTGATATGGATTTCAAACGTTACAACTAAACTCTTGGTTTTCATTCATATATCATCATTAATTTGGATGAAAGAAGTAATAATAGTATGATGGGGCGATGGTTAGACATCTTTTCTACTTAATTGAGGGTGTGCGTTCAAATCTTGACATTGACAAAATTTTAAAATACGAGAATGACATGAATAAAATTTCATTAAAGAGCAGGAATGGTTACATGTGGCAGATTACAACTCTTGCCAACACTTGTAAGTATATATCTACTAGTTTGTGGGCCAGGACAATACCGTAGGACTAATTTATATCTTTTATGTTTTATTGCGTTAACAATAACTTTCGACATCAATTTCAATAATTGATAAATATTTTAAAATATTTTAAGAGCATAACATCTCAACCAATCTAACAATCAAGTTTTTGAAAGAGGGAAATTAAGGAGAATCCTTTTTTAAAAATAAAAAAACTTTATAAGATAAAAGAACTTTAAATCGCTATACAACAACAAAAAAATGGCTTCGTGGTGAGGTGTTCTTCCAACAAATAGATTGTGGGTTCAAATCCTATATATTATATGTATTTTGGCAATATTAAAAAGAAAATTGTCATGTGAAATTTACATCAACGTCCTGAAATGTGACGAGCTAAAATAATAAAAGGTTACACATGACATATAAACTATCTTAGAAGCCTTTTTTTTAATATATTAGTATAATTATAAGTAGATATTCAATTAACTATCATGAAACAAGGAAGCACTCTAGAATTAATACGGGATTTATCATAAGCCTTTCATTATTCCAAAGAGAGGATTTGTTTGGTTAGCAATTAGAAATGCTCTGTCTTTACAACATCTGTGTCATAAGGTCGGGCATGCATCAATTTACATTATATTGGTTTGCATCAATTTACATTATATTGGTTTGCATCAATTCTAAAGTTATAGGTATCACTTTGTTGCCAAATAACACATCAAATTAAGTTTTTTTATTTTATAATTTAAATTTACCACTTTGTTAAGTTACCATGTTTTCTCACAAAAATTCTTCATTTTTTCAGTAGAGTTATCCTTAATAAAATTAGTGTACAATAAAAATATCATATACAAAGCTAATGGGTCCCACAGAAATAGGAACATAAATATTACCATTAAAAAATCTTTGGGATCCTTTTTTTCATTTATTATCAATGAAAATGCACAAGATGTGTATTCTTTTACATAAAATGATTTATACTACCTCTGTTTTTTAATATGCATGTTTGCTTTTGCGCGCGGACCAAGGAAAAAGTGTAAAAGTAAGAGAGAAGGATAGTAAAAGTAAGGAAAAAACGAAAAAGGTAGAGAGAAGGAAAGAAAAAGTAGGAGATAAGTTTAATGATGATGTGGGCCAACTTTTCATTTATGAAAAAAGGTAGAAAGATACCAATTTAAAAAAAACACCCCAAAATGAAAAAGTGTGCATATTAAAAAAAACGGAGGGAGTACTACTGTAAAAATTGTTAAAATTATATATTTAATGAACTACTTCAATATCCTTCTTTTATTAATAACATTTCACTTTTAATAAATATAATAATTGTCCCAGTATATATACGAATTGAAGTATATGACATTTAGGAACTTCATATTATTTTGTTGTCATCGAAGATTGTAAATTACATCTAGGAGCTCTTAAAGAGGTCAACATACAACATGTCTAAAGAGAGGCAAATCAGGTAGCTGATTGGATAGCTAATGCAGGACATTTAGCTGTAGATTCTATTTGTATTACGGAATGACATGGTTCTCAACTAGCTACAATACTTTGTAATGATGCATTAGGAATTCCCCTCGAGCGGAGGGGCTCCTAATCATCCTCTCTCTTCTCCTTACATTTATATAAAAAATATATATATTATTTTGTTGTACACGGTAGACAATTTACATAAGAGTACATCACGATCACATGCTCCCACTTCAACTAAATTTTTTACAACTCTTATCTGATACAAATTTAGGCATATTAGATTTTTGTACATTTCTTTCTACCTATATTTTTCAAAATTATCAAACTTCTTATAATTTTTACTTAATTATTACACTATATATCATCGCGATGAACAAATAAATATAAAGGTCGAAATGTTCCAATTACTGTGAAACGCAAAGAAATACTGAAAGAGTATATGACATACCTGTAACATCTTATTGACATTGCTGGCTCCGAAAACTCTATGCACATTAGCAAACTTCTGAGGCTCATCCGCCGGAAAGTAGGGCGCAAAAACACAGTCTGGTGCGCATCTTCTTCTCAGTAGCTTGCAAGCTGCACAAGGAGCCACTGCCCCTTGCTTCCTCCCATTTTCCTTCATTCTTTCAGCTTGAGCTATACTTATTATTTCCTTATACAAACTTACTTGCAAACTATAGTTAGTAATTTAGGCGTTTGTTTTACATATAAGTAGTGAGCCACCCACTCTTGATTTCATGTAATATTACTTATGCTACTTTACCATATTAATTATAATAGTGTGGACAAGAGTAAAGTGCAAGTAAGTATATGAAGATTTTTAAAAGCTACAAAAGTAACATAATTAGTACTATATGTGTGTCTGACTTAGGAGAGGGTTAATGAGAACAAGAGTGGGGAAGGGGGAGGGGCTATGAAGTGAAATTGGATGGATCTTATATAGAAAAATTTGTACTGACAAGAGTATCTTTAATGGGCCCCACCTAGAAGAACTCCAGATTTTGCTAAGACCTCAACATCGTTTTCTGACTGGATTTTTAGGCCCACCCTTTTATTACATGTTGGCTCATGCTTTCTTTTGTTTTTTTGTCCCCCTTATATATACTAGTTGTTGGTCCGCGCGCCACATGCGCGGCCCCCAAGGTGTTATAGTTTATTTACTAGACTCTATATTAATTAGTTGTATATTAATATATACATACAAGGTTATTAGGATCGCAATTCTACTTTAGATCAGTGAGGGCACATAAGATCGAATCGTAGAATCGTACGATCCTACAGAATAACTAAAACTTGATAAAATATAATCTAAATATGTTCCGAAGGATTCATAATTTGAGGAGAATAATCCTAAAAGTGCAAATTAGATTGTTAAAGCTAACATGGGGGTTGAATTATAAGATAATAATGTGTTTGTACACACACATTACCATTCATATAATAGTAGTATTAAATATTTTTGGTTTTAAAATTAATTTAAAAAATCTGAATAAGTAATAACAGTGATAATAGTAAACCTATTTGCTTATTTTTGCATTTTAGGTGCATTATTCATATATTTGGATGACAAATTACAAGTAGAGAAGCAAACAAGAAAGAAAAAAACAATTGGTTATTAGTTGTGTGTAGGATTGGTCGATCTTACCGATCCTATGAAATGATCCTACGATTCTGACCGATCCTATACCGATTCCTATGAAACGATCCTACCCATCCTACCGATCCTATGAAACGATTCTACCAATCCTATGAAACGATCCTACAATTCTATACGATTCTGACCGATCCTATGATCCTAAGCGATCCTATGGAAGGTCGATTCTATGAGCGGTTCAGATCATTTGATCATATTAAGATCGTAGGATCGTACGATTCTACGATCTGGATCGCAATTCTAATAACTATGTGTACATAAATGAATTCGTATGCAAAGTACATAACATCCACATGGCAGCTGAGTTAATAATATAATTGCTTATACACCGGCTAGGATCATTAAAAGCAATGTAGCCTTACAAAAGGCTCTAGGGTATTCGACACGAACATGGATGAAGTGAATCACCTTCATGATCCTTTTAAAAACCCTCGGAGAAGGAGGTATTCGTACATATTAAAAGTTAGTAAGTGCAAGAGTAATAAGTTCTTTTGCTAACCTAAATGGAGTATATGATCTAAGGGATTAGGTACCTATTAGATGGCCTAGCAGTTTTTCAACAAAAGTAAGCGAGCTCCAGGCGTTTTTATAACATAAACAACTAATACAAGTAAGAGGTGTGCCTGTCAACCCTATATCTTTCAACTAATAGGCTTCTTCTAAGATATAGGACAGTTTCATCTCTTGCTAATGTTTACAAACATAAATCTTTCTAAGTTGAGGAGAACAAATTATTTTGGTCACATGACAATTTATATTGGTCGGAGGGGATACTTCAAAAGCTAAACTTGAAATTTCCAACATATACTAGGATTTTAAGATAAGCGTTAATGACGAACACTATAATTTTATTAAATTTAACAAATTACAGTACAATACAGGACATGATCCTATTCGAACAACTATGTGATCCAGTATGACTCTTAACACTGCAATATTTCACATATACTTGAGATTTTTTAAGACCATGAGGGACAAAGGGGAAAAGAATGTAGCAAATTTACATATGATCTTATTCATAAGAATAAGGCCAATACAACCATTTCGTTTTTACCGTGTGGGAAACCTATATGCTTTGTCCCAATGGTATTACTCAGACAAAACTGAGTTTCAAAAACAAGAACTCTTATTCAGCACTTTGCATTTGTAAGGTTGCGCACCTTCATAATAAATTTCACCTTCCACCTCTGCGAATTTAAGACTTATCTCCGAGTCCCTCACCTGCATTTCATATAGTTCAATTTCCATGGAACCATTCCGTTCCTTTAACAAAACCATCTCTTTCAATAAAACAACAAGCTTCTGTTGGTCTTGCGAATCACTATCTGAAGCTTTTGGTTGGGTACGAGGTTATATTTGACAGTTGCTGATGAATATGCAAGGGAGAAAAATCAGCTCATTTCTTTATTTAACCAAAAAAACGAAACATAAGTTGTATATGCAAATGATCAAACTACATGTTCAGCTCCGCATTGTTGAAATTTTCGTCTGTGAGAAATTCTTCTTCAGGTGTATGACAGGATGCTTGTGTCCCAACAGAAACATTTTCCTGAGTCTAAAATGATTTTACAAAGTATTCCATGGTATCTAGCATAGAAATCTAAATCTCATGCTAAATCAAAACCATAAGTCCTAATCAATACCTAATTATGGTATTACCAAATAGTTCCTGATTCATGCAAAACAGAAAGAGATAAGATAAAATACCAAGGATTCTTACATTTGTGATGCTCAAGTGACATTGAGAGTTCCAAACCAGAACCAGGAGAAAATACTGCAAAAATTAATCCCAATAAATTTCATATAATCCCAAAAGAAAAAAAAAAAGAATCGGAAAATCCAAAATAATTACTCTAGAATATCATAAAAAAATAATCACTTTTCTAGCAGGGGTATATTGAAAATTGGGTAAAACCATAATTAAAAGAATCAATTTCAAAAGCAAAGCTTCTCACCTCAAAGCGTCAATATTCACAGTGATCAAATATTACATAAACAATCACTTTTAAAACCAAAGCTATGCACATCCATAACCATAACCATCTTTAGAAAGCATAACATTCATCATTTTCTTAATCACCAACAATTACTACGAATTTGACATCAAAAACACAATACAATGACGTTCAATTAACCATTACTTGTTTTAGCAACTTAATATAGTTAAATATAATGCCTCCATTTCGCAATACTCACAAGCTTTCCTTGTTTTAGCTTCTTCAGATAGACAAAACACACACAGAGAAAGTAGGAGATGCTACCTGAAGGCCGGTCCTCGAAGAGCGAGAAATCAGCCTCTTCTTCTCCTTCTCTTTGTTAGCGGTGATTGTTTTACTTACCTGCTAGCAACCCCTTTCCTCCTTTTCCTGCCATTTTTTTCGTCCTTAAGTATGAAGAGCAACATAATCAACAAGATCCATTTTTCTTATATTACTAAAGCAGGATTTGGCATTTGGGTGAAACCCATTAAAAAAAACAAATTTTAATTTCGTGAAAAACCCAGACCATTTAAAGAAACGTGATTTCTTGGGTTGCTATGAAGTAAGAGATGAGAAGGAAGGGGAGTGGTTGTTGATGAAAACTGAAGAGGAAGAGAAGTGGAGACTGGAGAGAGCAGAGGAGGAGGAGGAGGAGGAGGAGGAGGAGAGAAACTGAAGAGGAAGAGACGTTAGAGAACTGGAAGAGAAGGAAGAATCAACTACGTGGCAGCCAAGTAGATACGCGAAAACACAAGGGTAAAAAAGTCCAATTACTGTTACTAAGCACAATCAATAAACTTCTCACTTTTAAAAGAAGAAAGAAGAAGAAGTAGAGATTTTTTTCTTTTGTAAAACAAAATTTCTATTTTTAAATTATAATAAATCATGTGACTACTCTCTCAATTTCATTTTATTTGCTACTGAAAACATTCATGAAATAACAACCATCATCAACAGATTTAGAGAGAAAGAGAAAGATAAGAGGGAGAGATGTAGAGAGGATTTTATTATTATGAACATTACAACTGATTACAAGAGGAGTGTATATATATACAACATAGTACAAGCTAAGAGCTAGCTTAGCTAAAGCTAATACAAGAGAATCTAATATAACAAACTCATAACAGAATTTAGTTTTACAAGATGATGTGGCAATAAGGCAAAGGGTGTAATAACAAGAGAGTTTGATAAGAGGAAGAACTTATCAGTTTGGACTGATATGCTCAACATCCCCCCTCAAGCTTGGTTGTGGGATGAACATGTCAAGCTTGGACAAGAGCTAATGAAAATGTTGTGAGGGATGAACATGCCAAGCTTGTAGTTGGCCAATAAGTAAGATCAATCAAACCCTCCATGACCTTCTCTCTTGTAAAATGACAATCAATGTCTATATGCTTAGTCCTTTCATGAAAGACAGGATTTCTAGCTATATGCAAGGTTGATTGATTGTCACAATGGAGCAAAACAGGTGTAAGATCAACAACTTAGAGTTCTTGCAAAAGTCTAACTAACCAAGTAACTTCAGCTGCAACACTGGCCATTACCCTATATTCTGCTTCTGAAGATGATCCACTTGCTCTTCCAACTAATAGGTGAATCACTTAACATGAGAAGATACCCAGAGAGTGATCTTCTAGAATCTGGACAAGCGGCCCAATCTGAATCAGAAAAAGCCTGCAACTTTAGAGTAGAGATCCTTGTAATAAAATCCCTTGGCCAAATAGTATGAGATACATAAGAAAGAACATGAATGAGAGCTTCAAAATGTGTAGTTCTAGGACTTTGCATAAACTGGCTAAGAAGCTGAAGAATATAGAAGAGATCTGGTCTAGTGTGAGTGAGGAAGTTCAATTTGCCAACCAAACTCCTATAAAGAGTAGGATCTGGAAGTAAATCACCATCTGTAGCTGAAAGTTTTAAGTTGAAAGGTAGAGGTGTTACTGCAGATTTCTTGAACTGAGAAATGCTAGAAGCATTGAGCAACTCTTTTGTAAATTTCTTTTGTGTCATCACAATCCCAGTAGGAAGAGAACTAATTTCTAAACCCAAGAAATAACTCAATTCACCCAAATCTTTAATACTAAAAACATGATCAAGATGAAGCTTGAGAAAAGTGATACTAGCAAGATCATTTCCTGTAATGATCATATCATCCACATAAATAGTTGTTATAGTGATAGAAGATTGCTCTTGTTTGATGAACAAGCTATAATCATTTTTAGATTTAGTGAATCATTGAAGAAGGAGCTCAGTAACTAGGTTGGAGAACCATTGTCTGGAAGCCTGTTTCAAACCATAAAGAGATTTTCTCAGTTTACTAACGTTATTGGTAAGGTGAGGGTGGCCATCAGGGAGTGTCATATACACTTCTTCATGAAGATCTCCATGTAAAAAGGCATTGTTTACATCAAGTTAAAAAATTTTCCATCCTTTGCAAGATTCTAGAGCTAGGATACACCTTACTGTAGGCATTTTTATCACAGGAGAAAAGGTCTTCGTATAGGCAATGTCATATTTTTGATTATAGACTTTGGCTACTAATCTTGCTTTATACCTCTCAATTTGTGCATCAGATCTTAATTTGATCTTGAAAACCCATTTAGAGCCAATAGGTTTCTTTCCAAGTGGCAAATCCACAATATCCCAAGTGTGGTTATTCTTCAAAGCTTCAAGCTCTTTATTCATTGCTTCAACCCAAAGGGGATCAAGAGAAGCTTCTTGGTATGTAGAAGGTTCGATAATATCTGAAATTTGAGCAATAAAAGATTATGAAGAAGAGTGTAATCCACCAATGAGATATAGAGGCCATATGAGAGTTTTTCTTATTCAATCAACTAGGTGGTTTATATACAAAATCCTTCAACCATCTTAGTTCTTTATGTTCTCTTGTTGAGGTTCTGGGAATGATAGGCAAAGAGGTTGATGGTAAGTTAGGTGACATTGGTGGAGTTGTAGTGTGAGATGTTTGGGAGGAAGGAGAAGTGTGGTTGGGTATTGATATAGGTGAGGAAGGTGAAATAGGTGTGGTTGGAAAGCTGTCAGAATTAATTTGAAATAGGTGAAGTTGGGATAATAGGATCAGTAATAGGAGCAATATATGGGGGTGGTTTCAAGAACAAAAGGATCATCAAAGATATGATCACTATTATTGGAAGAAAGGAAGAATTGAAAAGGAGTAGAATTGGTAGATGAGGCTATGTCAAAAGGAAAATGTTGTTCATGAAAAACAACATCTCTTGATTCAAAAACTTTATGAGATGATAAGCTGTAGACTTTATAAGCCTTTTGACCAGGTGTATATCCTATATAAACACAAGATTCTGCTCTTGGATCAAATTTACTTCTACCAACCTTTGAAGTGGATACATAGCACAAATGGCCAAATGCTCTCAGATAAGAAAGATTTGGTGTGTAGTTGTGTAGCTTCTGATAAGGGGAGATATTCCCAATGACATAAAGTGGCATTCTATGAGGTGTGTTGCTGTTAAAACAACCACTCCCCACAAAAAGCTCCATTACTAGTACTAGTACTGATAGGAAAAGGAACTCTACATTGTCTAGCTTTAGGGGATATTTGACAAATACAATCAACATTATGCTTAGGATCTCTATCAAGAAACAAATGAGATAGCTATTTGAAAGGCAGATGTCCCATTCTCAAATGCCATAATTTGGTATTGCTTGAAATACTAGCATGAGCATGCACATTATCTATAGACAAATCAGTGACGAGATTAACTGATGAACTTGTAATCTGAGGTATAACAACAGCATAGTAGAGGCCATTCTTCAATTTACCAAGAAGAATTGGTGTTGTCAGGGAGGGGCCCTACAGTATACAATAATCAGTAGAGAAATCCAAGGTGCAATGTAAAGATGTGCATAATTTGTGCACAGATATCAAGTTGAATTGAAAACCAAGGACATAAAGCACATTCTCTAGTGTAATTGCATCATTCAATTGAATGTACATTGTATCATTCAAGAGCATATACTTACAGTCGAAAAGTTAAAATGCTAGTCAGTTAAAAAAAATGCACACCCAGTTCAAAAAAATATGCACATCGATCTTTCTCACACCCTTCTCGTTGGATCCTGCATCGAATTGCCTTTACTACGGGAACCCTTCCTACCATGAGAATTGCCTTGTAAGCTGTCGGATGCAATTAGATCAACGGTTGTAATCAACTCCTCAAATTACTCACTGATATACTACACGCGCCCATTTTTGTCTTTCCTTTTTTCCCTCCCATTTTCCATGCCTTCACCCTCCAAATTTCTCGCGCATAATTCCACTGATTCTTCTCACTTCTCTTCTTCAATTTGCTCGATTTTTCCACTGATTTGTTCGATTTATGGATTAACATCTCATAACCTGTTTGATTTCTTCAATTTAGGCTGCAACATCTACTAATCTGCTCGAATTTAGGTTTATTCACTGATTTGTTCGAATTAAGGTTCGATTTGTTGAAATTAGGGTTCGATTTTTTCGAATTAGGGTTCGATTTGTTCGAATTAGTTTTTTATTTGGTGTTTGATTAAAGATTATCAATTGTTGGCGTTGTTTCGGATTCCGTTTTCAAAGCATTGAGGTAATATTTCATTCTTTTTTTGGATTAAGTTTTTATTTGTTTTGATGTTGTTTTGTGGTAAATGGTAATGTCGTGTATTTTTATGTAATTTAGCTTAACATAGCAGTAATTTTATAACTAATATTGGTGTAGTTTTGTTTATTTCTATCAAATTGAATATATTGATCCATGTATATGTTAAGACTGTGATCTTGTGCCATAATTGCTAAATTTGAGCTTTCGTTGCTGCTTATTTATTGATTTATTACTTGTAAAATTGATTATGTTATTGTTTATTATTGATGTACCTTCTTGTTATAACTGATGTACCTTTTTAAATTCAATTATAGATTGGCTCTTTGCAGACCTACTGGACTAATGGCAGATATGGACACAACACATAAGATTGTTGTTATACAAAAAAGAATAAGTCAATTAGAAGAAGGAGAAACATCTTAAGGTTAATTTTGTTTGTATCCTATCAAATGTTTATTAAGAAGGAGAAGCGTAGCTAATGTACTAACTTGCTATTTTAAAATTTTCATCTATTTTACTAATCACAAGAAGGTTCCTAAAGCCAAACATCAATTTTCTAGGATGTCGCCTAGTTCTCTATTCAAGCTTCTTAGTTTTGGCTTATCATAAAAGAAAAAATAAGATGTACGAGCGATTGGTTTTGGGGGATTAATGTGTTTGAAAACTTCTGAGTTTCCGGCAGATTTGTTTAGGTGGCTAGTATCTCATTTTGATCCTTTCAAGTGTAAGCTTGAACTTCAAAAGGACAAGGATCGGTTGGACATTTCAATACATGATGTACATATTGCATTGGGATTGCCCATGGTGGGGAAAGACATAGCTGAAGTTGGAAAAGAAAAGGAAAATACACCTGAGCATACTCAAATGGTCACTGAAGGGCTTACTCACTTAGGAAAAATTAGGTCTACTTTGTCTACTTCTGATTTAGTTGAAATAATCAAGAACCAAACAGAGGGAGGAGATCAATTTAAAAGAAATTTTGTAATGTTGGTTGTTTCTATGCTGGTTGAGACAATTAAAAAAGCAAAACCAAATTTCAATATTTTGAAATGTTTAGTAGATGTTAATGGAATCTTTGAGTTCAATTGGTGCCAATTTGTCTTGGACTCTTTATGTCGTTCTACTAATCTTTGGAAAAGAGATCTTGGAATTTCCTTATTCACCGGACCTATTATTGTTTTGGTGGTAAATATCTACTTTCGTTTTCTTTTTGTTTAATTTGTTTTTCTTTAGTAAGTAATTAGATTATATGGTAGCTCCTTTTTTTTTGTAGCTTTGTTATGTAGATCGGGTGAAATTCATGATTCGTGTTGTTAAGGAGTTACCTCTTTTAAGTTATTGGACAAAGAAAGACATTGAGGAAAGACGTGATTATGAGTTGTTGCAAGCTGGGGATTTCGGAATGGGAGAGGTTCAAGAAAGGCTGAAAATTGATAATGAACTTGGAACAAATGATTTTGAAGATCAAGATAGTGGAAGATTGAGTAAAAAGGTATTTTTCTTATTTGTAGTTGGCTGCCTCAATCTACAATTGATTGTATGCTGATAGTTTTAAAAGCACCAATGTCTAGCAACTTGCTTTGTTATAATAAAAGACCTAAATGATTGTTGTGCTATGATGATATGAACTGTTGTGCTATGATGATATGAATTGTAGACAATCCTCCCATTTGGGAGAATTATATTGGCTAAAAGGGGAATTTTTTAAGGAGAGAAAGTCAATGGTAATCCAGTGCCCAGTGGGTGGGTTCTCTGAATTAGAATACAAAGCTGTTCCAACTGCTGGAAAACCGGCCAGCTTCCAATGGGTGGGTTCTAATATTGTTGTGAGGCAGCACCCAAGAGAATTGTTGTGCTATGATGCTATGAAGGGTGGTGGTTGTTGTTGTGACCAATATTTCACTATTTATACTGGAAACCATTGACTTTTGGCTAGTATTTAGACCATGTTCATTATTTGGAGTTTTATTTCACATAATCCGCTATGATTTGTGTTAATGTTAAGGGATTGCTTGACAAGCTATGTGGAACGTGTGTAATAGTTGAATCTCTGATAGCAGGACTAAATATAACTGACATTGTGACAATCTAATCGGAAACTTTTAGTTTCTCTCCTTGTGACATTGTTTTTTTTGATGAAATAGTGAATATTAATAGTTTGTCTTATTTGAAGTAATGAATGACTACGCTTCATAATTTTGTAGTGAGGTAAATGTTGTGTTGTTGGTGGTCATTTGGGAACGGCGGGGATTGGTGGGAGGTGAGAGAGCGAAGTTATAACCGGGGGGGGAATGGTGGGATTGGGGGGATTGCTTTATGAAGCTTCCTTTAGAGTTCACAAGTACCTAGAGAAAGTTATTTGTAAGCCTAGTTCATTTTGTCTCTTGTTTTAGTGAAATCTAATGGCTTATATATATGGGTTGTTGTGCACCTAATTTTTTTTTTTGTATATTAGGCTTGCATTTCACCGTGTTGCTGAAGCTGCTACCGGATTATCTAAAGCTTTTAGCTCATTTGTGGATGTAATGGAAGATGCCAAAGTAAATTTTCCAAATCATGAAGCTATAATGAAGTTGGCTAACTTAGCAACTTCTATGACCGAGGTTTTTGGAGAATCTGAGAAGGAAAAGGGAAAAAGTAAAGAATGTTCTTCTACTATGGATGATGCGCCTATGTTTGATGATGATGATATGTTTCTAGATAGTTTGTTTTGGGACGCGATAGACAAAATTGAAAAGTCATTTAGCAACAAACCAATTAATATGGATGGTCCAAATTTCGACATTGGGATTGACTTTCCTGATTCTATCCCTTCACAACAACAGAAGCCTAAGCAAGATGTCAAACAAGGTAAACATGCTCTTTATTCAATAAATTGAATGCTTCTAACTAGCTTGGTTTTTTGTCGTTAGGAAGTCTCTAACATCTCCTCTAATAGTCTTTTCTTTATTGTTTTTTTTTTCTAACTAGCTTTGTTACCTCATTTATATTGTCATTAGGAAGTCTCCAATTGCTGTTTTGCAAGTACAAAACCCACAATCATAAGGCTACAGGAGGTTCTTAGACCTAGACGTTCAACTCGTTTGAGTCCTAGTTTGCTGGTTGATAATTCTGAAGCTCCACAATAGGTCGAGGGGAGAACAAGGTACTGTGAATATAAGTTTTGTCAAGTTCATTTTTATTTGCTTCATTATCGAATAAACTTTTTAAATTTGTAATACATCTAAAATGAATTATTCTAAAGAATAATGAATTTTATTCCATTAAAAGTAGGTTTGTTTCACATGTTTTTCGTTATGTTAATATCATTCCCCTTTCTTAATTGTCATTAGTACCCTTAATAAGGAGGGACAAGTGCCTGAAATCAAAGAGCAACAGGAGGAAATCGGAAAGAGTGTAGGGAATAGACGATGTTCACCTCATTTCTCTTCGACTCCCGCTCCTGAGGTTGCTAAGGAAATTGGAAAGAGAGTAGAGATTCCTTCAGTCTTTTATAAGTCACCTTTTTTTATAAGAAACGTCAACCTTTTGAAACATGTAAATCAAGATGAAAATACCATTGCAGATTGGGCTTTTGGAGGATTTGCTAGCAGGTATTGTGTTAATTTTTTATAACTTCTAATAAATCTATTTGTTTTCCTTTTTTTTGAAATTAACTTCTTTTTGTTTTCCTTGTTTTGTCATAGTGAAATAATATTTCAAGATGGATTTATGTCTGTAACGCATCAAGAAGTGGCTTCCTTGTCATCTGAACTAGGAATTTCAAACTCTATTATTGATCTATGGGCTTACTTATTGAATATTGGCGAGAAAAAAAGAAGTTCCACCTCTCTTAGTAGATACTTTGTGCCTATGTCCGACATGGTATGGATTTGAGCTAAATATTTGCTTATAAGCTACTTGACTTTGTTCGTTTTAGTGTTGTTCCTTACATGAGGATGTGAAGCATTGATGTATTACTTGGAGTATTTTGTAATTCATGCTTTACTAACTTTGTTTTTTTATCTTAATGTAGTTGTTGTCTTTCATATCAAGGGAATTATTCGATAAATTTGCAAATTTATTATAAAGGATCTTTGTGCTGCCAATCTTGATATTTCAAAAGTTCAACTAGTAAGTAATTTGTTTATTATATATGGCTTATACTTTTCTTCTATAAACTTCTCTATATTAATATGTTCAATTTTTTCCTAGATAATTTTTCCAATTCATCACAATGCTTGCTCACACTTGCTATGCTTCAACATGCCTCAAGGCACCATCCAAATATTCAACGTCACTATTATTAATTCAGAGATTTCCAAGACAACATCTTTATTGGTAATATAAATTTTTTTAGCTAGCCAATTTGATCTTAGGTACATGATACCCAAATTGATTGAAGATTTTTTTGTACATGGTAAAGGTTTGGCGGTGTATTTTGATGGAAAGTTACGAAGAGCTAATGCCATAAGCAAGTTTAAAGTTGATCATCTCAATATTAAGGAAAATTTGTGAATAACCACCTGTCAAATACACTTATTTCAAAATAACCACCCCAAATTCATTTGCGTTTAAATAACCACCTCAACTTATCTTCATGTTTTGAAATACCCACCTCTTAATGGAAAAACGTAACACCGTTAATTGTGAGGCTTATTTGCACGCTTTTATGTCTATTTCCCCGCCATTGTTTCTCGATTTTGACCTTAATATATAACCCTAACATTTTGGGAACCTAATCTAAACAAATTTGGCAAAGATTTATTCAATTCTACTGTTAAGCCTTTTGAAGCACAAAATTCAGGTATTTTAAAAGCAATTTCTAGGGTTTAAATGTTTATATGTGGGAAAAATTAGGGCTTTTTCTTTAATTTATTATTAATTCTACAAATTCCACCTTTTCTTTAATTTATAGGGTTGTAAGGAGGTGGCGTATTGTCAGGGATGTGTGGGCAGCCACCGTGGTGCTGCAGTGTAGCAGCAAGCAGCAAATAGCAATAAGGAAGGGGAGAATAGAGGGCAGCGGAGTAGCGAGAGAGGAGAGTGAAGGGAAGGTGGTATGGTGGTTAAAGGTGGCACATTAGCGCCGAAAACAGCCAGAAGGCTGGCGTTTGGGCACTGGTGGTGGTGGTTTAACGTGGCTCTAATGGAGTTTGAAGATAGAAAAAAAATTAAGCTCTCTTGGTGTTAATAGAGGAAAGTAGAGGAGAGAAAGGATGAGAAGAAGAGATGGGTTGAGTTGTTTGAACATCAAAATCTATTTATAAGTTTGAAAAGAAAGAGTAATTGAAGAGGAGATGGATTGAGAAGAGAAAGAGTAATTGAAGAGGAGATGGATTGAGAAAAAGAAGAGTAATTGAAGAGGAGATGGATTGAGAAGAGAAAGAGTAATTGAAGTTTGAAGAGGAAAGAGAGAATGGAAAGAAAGGTTTGAAATGCGTGGTTTATTGGAGGGAGAATAGGTCAGTAAAAAAATGGGCCCCACATGTAATGGAGTTACCTTTTTTCCGTTAAGAGGTGGGTATTGAAAAACATGAACCTAAGTAGAGGTGGTTATTTGAACGCAAATGAATTTGGGGTGGTTATTTTGAAATAAGTGTATCTGATAGGTGGTTATTCACAAATTTTCCCAATATTAATCTCCCACAAATTTCTCAAGCTGATACAGGGTTATTTCTCATGCGTTACATGGAAACTTTTAGAGGATCTTCTAAATCTTGGGATCCCCAACTAAATGATATTAGTGTATGTGTCTTGGGATCTTTTAAATCTGTTTTAGTACAAATATGTATTTAACATTTTAGTTATTCTAACGTTTTTTTTTTAAGGATGCTTTCTTGAAGAAGCTAAGAGTGAAGTATTGTTATCCTATCTTGAGTAATGAAGCCAATTCTTTGAAGGTTGATGTTGAGAATAAGGCAAAACAGTTAAGAGTAAAAAGGTAATGGAACTTTCAATGCTATACTTTTAATGCTAAGAGCTTATAGTACCCTCACTCTCTTGTTTTACCAATTTCAAAACATGAAGGTTTATTCTAAAAAATATGTGAAGCTCAAGAGTTTATAAGATGGTGTTTTGTTGGCTTTTGAAGACTTGACCAACCAGTTTATTCAATTTAGAAGATGTCAAGTTTTATCCTAAGAATTTATATAGTCTTGAGCTGTAATTAAAACTGTTTCTTGTAGATAGATGTCTTAAATACTTATGAAAGATATCTATCCAATCCCACTTTTTAACACTTGAATGGAAAATGAAGGGCTTTGTTATAGTCTAAAGCTCTATGCCCAAATTAAATTTGTTCATTATGATTACTTTAATTTAAAAAATTAGGTTACATTTTGCGAGTAAGCTCCTATTAGTATTATTTTCTTATACGTATTTGGCAATACGGGAAATAAATAAGTTATTATTGACCCAAATTTTAAGTGTATTTTAGGATATAAGGTAAAAATATATCTATCCAATCCCACTTTTAACACGTTGAATCATAACATATACTCCATCCGTTCCAAAATGTTATACCCATTTGGAATATGGGGGAAAACCAAGGCAAATAGAATCATAGGAGAATCTTATGTTTATTTTAATAATTTTCATGTACTTTTTTTTGTAAAGTAAGATAGAGAGATTCAAATGTGGGGACCATTAAAGTACAAGTGAGTAAAAGGTAGGTAAATGTTTAGATATTGAAGGGTAAATAGGGAGAAAAAATGTATATAAATAGAAAAGATTCTATATGGGTATACCTTTTTGAAACGGCCTAAAACGGAAAATGGGTATAACATTTTGGAACGGAGGGAGTAGTTCATTATGATGACTTACTAATAGTATTATTTTCTTATACATGTTATCTAAACATATAGTTGACTCGCGCATGAAAATATATTACCCTAAAGATATTTTAATAGGAGAAGAACTTTATTATTCTTATATATATGATTATAAAATTATAACATTTCATTACTCTTTAAATTTGTATAGTTTGTTGTAATGTTATGTCATTTAAGCTTGATTTTATACAATAATTTTTATCAATAAAATCTTAAACAATAAAATTAGCCGTAAAATTGCCCGTAACATCATCAAAACCTAGTTATACAGCGCAAATTGATGCCTTTTTTTTACTTTACCACCTAAAAGATAAAAGAAAAATTAATTCTTTATAGCATAATCCCATTTTTATTTTATTTTCTTATACTTATTTGGCAATAGGGGAGATAAATAACTTATACCAAATTTTAAGTGTATTTTAATTAGGATCCTTTAGCTTATAGGAGAAGTACATTAGAACTCTTAGTCTATACGTGAAAATAAGTAACTTAGTACTCAGCCTATACATGAAGTACTCTCTACACCAGTCACTGCAGGAGAGTTCCGGCTGTTCATGGATTGTTTTGCTACTTTTTCTCAGGATGTGATTGATCATTTTGATCAACTTGACAAGAGAGTCACGACATTAAACTTGGAGATTATTTCGTTGCGTCTCCAATTAGGAATTCAAGACCTACTGCTAACGTTGATTGATTTTTATCGCTTTGTAATGTAATTTATTGTTTTTATAGGATTTTAATATGATTTTGTTAGGACTAGGATGGTACTAATGTATTGTTTTCATACAATACCCTTATTGCTTTTGGATGCTTATGAAGCTTGCTATTAAGTTCAGTTGAAGGGAAGTAATGAAGTTTTGGGTGATTTGAAATGACATGACAGCATGTTGATGTTATCGTGCTTTTTCAGTCTGCTTTCGTTTTTTTCTTTTGTGTTTGTGCATCCTTTTTTTTGCCTGTACATGAAGACCTTATTTCTGCAAAGTTGTGAAGGTAATTTTCAAGCTATATGAATGTCCTGCAGATAGGTGGTATGTGCAACAAAAGATGTGCTAGTCAATCAATCTTAAAATCTGATATAAGTGCTGCAATTTCTTAGAAGACATATTATGTTTACTTTTTGAAAATTGGAGCTATAGCTATTTGGTCATTTAACCAATTGTGTATGTCCAGTAAAGCCCAGGTTTATGTAATTATCGTGATTTTTTATTTGTTGGTTGAAGTCTTTTGCAAAGCTTAGGTTGGCTGCAATATGGAGTTATTTTTATACAGACATACATTCAAGATGTGAAAGACGCTATAAGCTCTACTGCAGATGTGATGCATGCTATGGCTTCAACCAACAAAGAAAAAATCACGATAATAGCTTGGAGGTGTTGAGGATTCTAGGTATTCCCTCCTCATGCTGAATCAAGATTACTGTTAGGTATTCCCTCCTCATGCTGAATCAAGATTACTGTTAGGTATTCCCTCCTCATGCTGAATATTCAAGTACGAGCAACAAAAATAACATTATAACAACAACAATGACGACGACAACAACAACAACAACAACAACAACAACAATAACAACAACCAATATCATTATCCAACATGGATTCCTTTTGATAAGCGGTTAACCGTGCCAACATGAGGCCAAAACTCCACTGTCATTACGTTCCAATTGATCTTTATTTGTATACAAAAAAAAAGCATTTCCAACATTAAGCAGAGGCTTCTCAATACAAAACTACCTCCGTTTCTTCTTTCAAACTTCAATATAGATACACTCAATTAACCTACAAGCAAAAGGACATTAAAAATAAATATGGGAGAAATAAAAGTAATAGTACACAAGTTAAAAAAATCATATAACTTAAAAAAATAAGAAAGATTGACCACATTCTTACCACAGTGGCGAATCTAGGACTTTAATATAGGGTATGCACATTTAGAAGTAACGATAAAAGAAAATTCATCGTGTGCAATCAAAACTGACAATAACTTTATAAAAATGAAATATAAATAACAAAATCATTTAACATTTAGGAGTTTGTGTTAATAATAATTGCCACCGTGAAAATATAAATATATGCAAAAAATAAATTTTGATAATAAGAAACTGAATCCTTTTAATTAAGCAAACAAAATTACAATTAAACAAACAGGGAAAAGGGAGAGTTAGGATTGAGTTGTCAAATGCCTATCTTTGATGGGCAATTTCGACTATCGTGATTCGATAGTTCGCCGCAAGCTTTCCAAAGTCTTGGAGGCTTATCACGTTTTTCCAACATTTCCTCCATCTTGCCCTATGTCCGTTTCTGTCTTCCTTTATTTGTTGACTTGTTGGGATTTAGGACATTGATTTCAGTTGGAATTGGGCATCCAAGAAGAGATTATATTTCCTTGATTTTATCAACACATGTATCTTGATTACTTCCAGCGATAATTTATTCTTTAAATAACTTGATTCTTTCCATAAAATCATCAATATACTCTTCTTTTTGCTCCGCTAGTGACACACAAGAGAATATCTCAGATCGTAGTTCTCCGGATTTCTTTTTCAAACTATTAATTTGCAAACAATGATCAATCAAATTCCCAATCAAATCATATATAGGCTAATTCATAGCAAAATTTGTCCATCGACTCAAAATGTACCCTTTTGGCAAACACTTCATCCTTTTTTCTTTTATCATCCAAAGTATATGTCTACAAGGAATCCCTTCTTTTTCAAACCTTTTACAAGAACATTTTGCAAACCTTTCATTGTTATTGTATGCTACTTTATAAACTTTATCATAGTAACTCCGATCAACAATACATATGCTCTCCATGTCTCCTTCGAAGGTCATGCTTTGAATGCCACATTGAAAACAAGCTAGTATGAGCTCCTCTTGGAACTCGTAAAAAATTTTAGGCGTAAATTCTTCCAATGCATGTATCTCCAAGTCTAAAGGGGTTTTTCTATGTGGCTTTGAGTTTTTTGAGGCATAGGTAAGCAACGCTTGCTTGTGTCTTTGGGCATCCATGACCCTTTCATATCTCATCCAAAATTCAGGTAAGATGAGGAGTGGTGAAATGATTAAAAAAATTGTTTTCACTTTCAGATCTTGATGTTGTCCTCATCGTTCCTGACAAAGGGACATCCCTATAATAAGCCGGTATCTAACTCTCTTTTATGCTAAACATATGGTTAAGCCATTCATTACTAGTCAAATCATACAATGACAATAGAATTCCACCTCTTATCAAACTCCGTAGGTTCTAATTATTTACTCCAAACACAGGAACAAAATGCTGATAAGAAGTCCTCATTGCACATAAGTGTTGGACCTACTTTTTCCGATAACTTCTTCATAATGTGCCACATGCAAAGCCTATGTCTAGTTTTTTCAACATTAAAAACTTTTGTAAACGCAATTTTCATTGTCAGATCTTGATCGGTAATGAGAAAGGGCACAATTACCTACTGCCTTCATAAGTGCCTGAAACAACCACACAAACAACTCTACATCTTCCTTAGCTAAAAGTCTTGCACCAAAAGTGACACAACTTTTGTGATGGTTAATACCAGTAAAAGGCGCAAACACAATTGAATACTCATTCATGGAAAAAGTAGTTTCAAACTAAACAACATCTCCAAACAATGCATAGTTTTTCAAAGAAATCGGATCCGCCCAAAACACCATAGTCAAGTGTCCTCCATCATCAACATCATAGTCATAGTAGAATGAACTACACATCTCTTTTTTCTTGATAAAGTTTTCTATTAGCATTTGTGCATCATAAGCTCTAATATGTTTCCTCACATCCCTATTGAAATTCTTGAAGTCACTCATTGATGCACCTACATTTTGGTACTCTTCCACATGCTCCTTCATAGTTCTATAAGAATTCACAGCTCCCAAATTAGCCTTACTATTATCAATGATATACTTTTTGTGAGCCAATGTGAGATTTCTAGATTGTTTAACGTGATGTAATGAGGTAGGAGTGGCCAAAACATGTGTGTGCCTCTCATGAAATGCAAAAACCATATATCCTCCTTCCTTGGCAAGAGCTAACTTGACCCTAACTTGACACCCAAATCTAGTCAATACCCTTTTCCTTTTAACCTCTAAATCATCTTTATGTTTCTCTCTATAACCTTCTTTGTTGCACAAACAATATTTTGATGTAATCACTCCATCTGATTTCCTTTTTTTCACGGAAGATAAACGACTTGTAAAACCGCATACCTTAGCGTAATTCTCATAGAAAGTAATGCCCTCTTCCAATGTTTTGAATTTCATACCCACATGTGGTTTGACATCATATGAGCAACGAGGAAACCACTCTTTCGAACAAGAAGGACTAGCATGCAGTACTGGAGTGCTTGCCATAGCTACAAATTCAATAAGAAGAAACAAAGAGATATATGAGAGGTCGCAAAATATAGAAATAAAAAGACATTAGCATTAATAGATAATTGGAATTTTATAGAATACATCCCTGTGGTTTTATGTTTCTAAGTTCCACCCCTGTGGTTTTCTTTAAGTTAATTAGCAAATGTAAAACGATAGGGTTATATCATAGAAAAACCCTAAATACTTTTACCTTTGCCTGGCATACTAGGCAAATAAACATAAGTATTATTCATCTCAATTGTAGATTGAATCATAGGATCAACATCCATTCTCTCTTCCATAGAGTTTTCTACATACATGAAAAAGTAAGTATATGGACAAGTTAGAATATATTATTGTTTGTTTGCCTAGTATATTTGCAAGTAGCTAACAATGCACTAATCAAATTGGTGTTTTCATCAAAGGAAACATATACAAGTATATGAAAGTTTATAACAATGGGATACTTTGTTATTCCAACCAATGGAAAACCAGCGCCCAATGGGTGGGTTTTCTGAAATTGGAATACATTGCTTTTTCAACCAATGTAAAACCAGCGCTCAATGGGTTGGTTCTTTGAATTGGAATATAAATCTGTTCCAACCGATGGAAAACTAGCGCCCAATGGTTTTCTTAAACTTCTAAAATTGATGTATTTTTGAATAATCTACTCTATACGCGTAGTACCTTTACTCTGTACATGTAGTACCTCTAATCTATACATTTAGTACCTCTAAGCTATATATGTATGTTCCAATGTAAATGGTGATTCTGTTTTAGAATTTAGTTGGCGATTTCTCTTTTCTCCACTTAGAGATTTTGGATTCCTATTTAGTTTAATCTTATGATAATATGTTCGAACGGTGTAAAGTTAATGTAACCTACATGTCTCTATGATTTGCAACATTTGTCTTCAAACATAGCCTAGATTCAACGACTAGAATCCGCAAGTCATTCCGAGATATAATAAAATATTCACCAAAGATCAGTTTCTACTAATTCACAACTAAAATGGCTCAAAAACATCCCTTGTGCTGTATTTCTTAAGCAAATCAAAAATTCAGTTTATCATTTGTATGACTACTAGCATGAACCTTTCACATCATTAAACATATTATCTATTCAATAAGTGATCTCATATGACAACAAACATCTAGTTATTATTAAGACTGTAAGCCAATGATCAGAGGCAAAAATTAACAAGATTTGGTATGAATCAACAATATCTTATATATCATACTAAACTAACAAGATTCAAACTTTTATCAAAGTAAAATTTTATCAAAGTATAGTTGCATTAATCACTGTGTAACTGTGTTTCCAAATCAATTATACAACACATATTAAAATTTCCTATTCAATTTAATGGCATAAATATGAAAATAGATTAAATCGAATTAAATTGATATCGAATTTGTATGAAAATTGCTATTACACCAAATATGAACAACAAGAATGAATGCCAAATCGATCAAATCAATTAAATCGTTTTGTTTAAACAATAAGAAAATCGAATTAGCAATAGAATAGTGCTGCAACAAAAAAAATAACTTGAAAAACCCTAATAGAATAGAAAATAGAGAGAGAATAGATGCGTACATGGAGGGAGAACGACAATGAAGGGAGAACTTCGAGGGAGAACGACAATGGAGGCAGAACGATAATGGAGAAGAGAGAAGGGAATAGAACAGTGAAGCAATAGAACACTGCTTTAATTGCACGGCTATGATTTGCTGTTTAGTAATCTAATCTAACGGTTGTCAAAGGTTCTCATGGTAAGAAGGGTTCTCATGCTATAGAGGTTTTTATATATATATATATATATATTGCATAATTTTGAAACTAAGCTAGTATTTAGGCTCAGGCGATGCTCTGGGATATATATGTATTATACTTTACTACTTTAATATAAATAAAATTTGGTGTAGAAAGATGATACAAAAAATTCATAGATTAATAGTTTTATTCATAAATACAATTAACATATTGTACCTTAATTGTTGTTTTTCATTGAAAACATATAATATCATTATTAGTATTGATAAAAGAACCAACAAAAATATAGTGGCACAATGTTTAGAGCATTGATCTTCCACACTCGAGGTCAAGGGTTCGAAACTTCTCATGGACAATTTTCTATGAGAGAAACGTTGATAAAATATTGTTGTAATGAAGGGGGAGTGACACATGGCGGATTGCATTGTGTGCTTACGCTTTTTAATATATATACAGATGTGTATGTTTTTTGAACTACATGTGCAACTTTGTTAGCATGTGCATTTTTTAACCGAATGTGCATCTTATCTTTTAAGAACGTACAGTTACAGCTCGAAAAGTTAAATATGCAGATCAAATAAAAATATGCACATTCGCTTTTAAAAATATGTTCATCAATCCTTCTCACCCTTCTCATTCTAAGATCCTTAGTGAGAAGGATCGATTTGCATATTTTCTGAACAGGATGTGCATATTTCACTTTTCGAGCTGTAAGTATATGCTCTTTAAAGCTAAGATGCGCATATATTTTTAAAAAATGCACGTGATTAAAAAGTTGCACATTTAGTTCAAAAAATATGCACAAAAATCTTTCCGTGTCTAAGAATATTCTCATAATTCTAGTTCTATAGGTATTTTGATTAAATTAGAAGATATTTTCAATAATAATTTTACCATCTTTATTAACAAAATAACTTATCATACTTTTAACCCGGCAATTCCAAAAGTTTTAACTGTAAATTGGTAACATGTTTAGCGTATCATAAACTTTTCTAAACATCCCTAAATGTCATTGTTAACTATATCGACGACTAAATGTATATTATTAGACGATTAGCATCTACAATAATGACAAAAACTAGTTTTTTATTCGTACCCCTTGTTTTAATTTCCTAGATCCGGCACTGCAAGTGCTCCTTTTGTTTAAGAAAGATGACTACCTGCTGATTAATCATTTATTTTATTATTGAATTTATTAAATAAATATATTATTGGCTATCAAATTTTTTTTTACATGATTAATTATTTTCCGTGATCGCACATAAAATAATTTTTTTGTTAATTTAAGGAAACAAAGTGCAATTGATATTATCGTTGTTCAAATTTTTCTTGAATATTAGTTAAATATTAATTAAAACTCCATGGTGAAGTCCAACCTAGCGTACCATTAGTCCATCATCGCTTATAATTACACTTTAGTAATAACTAAAAACAAGAGAACAATAAGAAATAAAATACAAGATCACACTCTAGTATTATTGACGATTGTTGTGCATTACGTCCAAAATCCTGCCAAATAATCTCAGTCAAATATGATTTCAGAGAGACATGTGTAGGTTTATCGCGTAATGTTGCCTTTTGAGCCAAGTATTTGTCAATGTCAAATGCATATTCAACATCATATTCAAAGAGCTCCTCATCATTTGTTCCTGCACATGTTCGTGGTGTAGCCTTTGGAGGGCGGTCTTCATTGAATTATGTTGGATCAATAAGTCGAAGATGCATTTCTCACTCATCCTCAAGTATCATGTTGTTAAGTGGATTTTATATCCACTTTCAGGGCTCTTTTTACTCATGTTTTCCCCTTATTAACATATTCTTCCCTCTCATTTCACACTATCTTGTATTCTTTTCTCTTTCTTCTCATCTTGGTGCACTTGCGTAAATTTTGGTATTTTCCCATGATTCTAAGTTAAATCTTGTGTTATGCGATGTGCCTCGATGTCTCCTCTTCTGTCTTTTGTTCATGTGTGTAGGTTGAAAGATGATTTGATGATTTTGGAGCTCTTAAGGAGAGGAGATCAAGCTTTTGGATCGAGTGCGGAAATAAAAGAAGCCATGATTAATCATTTTGATAATTTTGGAGCTTTGTATATGATATCGTGGCGTTGCTCAATGCTTGTGAATGTAAAATGGGACTGTTTATATGCCAAGGAAGACTTATGATGGTTGTGTATGCATGGAGTGAGGTCTTGGAGTTGCTCAGAGTTTATGGAATCCGCTTGAGCCATTGTAAGCGTCCTCTTAAACCAGAAGCGTCCGCTTATTTTCATGGTTTTGTTGGCAGGGATTTTTTAGCATATTGGAGCATCCGGTTAAGCTTTGTAAGCGTCCGCTTAAGGCCTGCACGCGGAAATCGACTTCATGGAATCCGCTTGAGCCATTGTAAGCGTCCTCTTAAACCAGAAGCGTCCGCTTATTTTCATGGTTTTGTTGGCAGGGATTTTTTAGCATACTGGAGCATCCGGTTAAGCTTTGTAAGCGTCCGCTTAAGGCCTGCACGCGGAAATCCGACTTTTCCTATACGATCTATTGTTTTGTAAGGCTCATTCATACGTTATATATGAGGGATTTAAGTACTTTTTAGCCCTAATTTTGTAGAGACACTTAATTTACAAGCTTTTGAAGAGATTAGAGTGAGATTATTGAGTTCTCTCTTCTTCCATATTGTGAAAACTCCATTGTTGATCAAGAATCATTGCTCGGATTGCTTGCAAGTTTATATAGTTTGTTTCCGGAATTTATTCTCCGTCTTTTGGTATTGCTTACATCTACTTTCTCTCAAGTATTTCTCATCTCTAATCTAGTTACCATGTTTTCTTTTGTTAATCTAAATCAATTTTTATTTAATTTCCTTGCATAATGTCTAGTGAATAGTCTTTTATGCTAGGAATGTAGTGAAACATGGTAAAGTGGAGTTAAATTATTATTCTTGAATTGTTAGGGGATTGTTTATCAATTGTTTGTATTGATTGATGTTTTAGGGATTGTTACTAATCGTTTGCCATGATTATGAATTTGTATTGTGGATTTTGTTTATTATTGTCTATGTTTATCTCACAATTCATTCCTAAACTCAATTTGTATTCTAATTTATGACCAAGAGATTGGTTTAAATTAAGAAGAAAAATATTTTAAGGACTCTAGATTATTCGCGAGTTTTTAAGTAATTATAGGCTATTCGAAAGAGGGCTATTATTGCTTATTTTCTCAAGTTTGCTACTATTCGAGAGAGGCGGTGATAATTTATGAAAAGAGTATTTTCCCATTCTATTGTGAAGCATGTTTATACCCATTTTTTTGAGTTGGTTTCTCGTTTGACTCCCCAATGCCATGTGTAGCTATGTTCCTAGTGTTTTTATTCTCATATTCTTAGAACTACCTTTTTATTGAGTCATTTGTGCATTTAGTTTAATTTAGAGTTACTTTTAGTCATTATTCTCTCCATTCAACCAAAAATAAAAGGAAAGTTTGACGCCAACAATCCAAACTATTGCCCATCTTCTATAAACGGTCTGAACTATTAATAATGCAGGAACAATCAAAACTATTACCCTAATCTTCTGAAAATAGTCCTAGTAACCTGTTTACCTGTTACAGCAGGTAAAACTTTTTTTATTTTAATAACCTTTTATTTAACTTTTAAAAAACAAAAAAAAATCTTCACCCACTCCTTACCAGCGACCCTCCACTCTCTCTCCTCACTCCTTCAGCATCCACCCCAACTACCCTCCACTTTTTCTCCTTACCTAAAAGTCTAACATCACCAACCCCAGCCGCCGCACCACTCTCCTCCCTATTCCCTAACCACCACTCCAGCCTCCACCTTTCTTTCTCCTCCTTGGAAAACACCAACTCTACTCTCCTTCCCCTCCTCATCAAAACCACCACCCCCTCCCCTTCACCTTCTCTCCTCACTCCCAAAAACCACCTCCACCACCACTTACAACCTTGCTCTTCTTACTCCCTGAAACCAATGTAGCCTGGGCGCTTATTAACACCAGTCTCGTCCTGTAACCACCAACTTATTATTAACAACGATCTCGTCCTCAACCCTCTCCCCGTCGACGCTTGGGCTTTTCTCGGCTTTACCGCTTCCGTCGCGGTGCCCTCTCCCCCTCCCTCTGTTTGCACAACCCACACTCAGTTTCGTGAATTAAATTAGGGTGTATGGTGGTTGGTGGTTTTAGGGATGGTTGGAGTGGCTGGTGGTGTTATGGGGGTTTGGTGGGGGTTTAGCAAGTTTAGTGATTATTTCAAGGTTGGTGGAGGTGGGTGGTGCTTGCTTCTATTCAATTGACATTCTGGTAGTTGCTTCTTATATTTTCGGTGGCTTTGGGGATGATTGGGAGTGGATGGTGATGTTTTAGGGGTTTGGTGGAGTGGTTTTTGGTGGCTGGTGTCGGTGCTTGGGGTGGCTGGTGTTGGAGGTTGTGTTTGGGGGGGGGTGTTAGCGAAAAAAAGTTACAATCAAGTTAATAAAGTCAAACAAAAGAAAAAAAAGGGAAAAAATAAAATTCATTAAAAATATCACGTGCTGGTCACGTGACCTCTAGTTTACCTATTATAATAGGTTAACAGGTTACTTGGATTATTTATGGAAGATTGGGGTAATAGTTTGGATTGTTCCTGGATTATCAGTAATTTAGACTGTTTATAGAAAATGGGCAATAGTTTGGCCTATTGGCGTCATTTTTTCCAAAATAAAAAGCCTTGGAACTAGGATTAGTTGGACAAACATAAGTACTACGTTCACTTCCCTGAGGATTCGACCTTGACTTACCCTCGCTACATGTTAGTAGGAGAGTTAGGAAAATTTAATTACTTTTGCATTGGCTTTAGAGTCTACGACAGTTTTGAGTCCGATCAAAATTTGGCGCCGTTGCTGGGGAAGGTATGGTTTAGAAATGTGTAGTCTAATTATTTTAGTTCTATATAAATTGCTTTCATTTTCTTTTTCCTTTTTACTTCCCTCATCCTTGTCAGTGCTAACGTGTCTCTTAGCTTTGGTTTTGCATGCACACTAGAACACAAGGGAAGCCTCTATTACCTTTAGATCTTGAGCTTGAGAGAACTCTCAAGGATCGTCGAAGAACACTATACCCAAGCAGTGACAGCGACGCATAAAGTACTAGCACAATGGACGACAAAGAGGTACCACCACCCCCACGAAGGTTATTCAGGGATTTTGGGACACCGAGAAGCTATGATTCCCCAGGTCCCATCGTTCTTCCAACAACCACCACCAACTTTGTAATGCATCCGTAATTTCCAAACATGGTGAGGGCTGAGGCATTCAGTGGGAAGATGAAGGAGTGTCCATATGAACACTTGGACAGATTTCTTAAGATATATTCTATGGTGACCGTAAATCTAGTTTCTCAAGAATACAGCAAGCTACACCTTTTCAGAGTTTCTCTCTCGGGGGATGCAAAGAAGTGGTTCAAGTCACTTATGTCCCAATCATTGACAACATGGGAAGAAGTTATTGATGCTTTTATTCACAAATACTCCCCTGAGTGGAAAACAACTGATATGAGAAGAACGATTTCCTATTTTGAACAAGAAAACGGAGAGACATTATATGAGGCTTGGGAAAGATTTCAGTCTCTAGTACTAGCATGTCCTCATCATGAGTTCGATCTAATTATGCTCAATCGGTTCTTCTACGATGGTTTAGATCACTTCTCTAAAGCCAACCTTGCTGTAGGATCTAGAGGTCACTTATCTAGCATTCCCATTGACCAAATTGAAGCAAAAATGATACTTGGGGTGGTCAAAGAAGAAATCAACAAGCCAATAGTAGTGGGAAGTTTGGAGTTGAAAGCATAGACCAGATAAATGCCAAGTTTGATATGTTAGCAAAGCTAGTGAGAGAAGGGCAACAAAGCAAACTGAATTCTACACCAGTCATTTAATTTCTCATGTGATTTATGTGGTGGCACAGACCATGCAAGATCCTACTGTGGAGGTCAAGATTCAGACCATGTTTCTGTAGTGAATTCTCAGGATCAATTTTAGTCCAACAGAAATAATTCATGCAGGAATCATGGGTTTGGGAAAAGTTCTTTTGGCAATTCACAAGGTCCCTATGGAAGTAACTCTTAGGGACAAGGAAGCAATAGTGGTAGCTATGGGAATTTTGGCCAGGGGCAAGGTCAAGCATACAATCAAGCTCAACCACCTCCTAATACTTACTAGCATCTCAATGCCAATAATAGGGGCAACTTTCAAGGACAACAAATGCAAAGAAGCTATCAACCCAATCAACCTCCTTACAAGAATTCTTCAGAGCCTCCAAGTAATGAATCATCATAAATCTTGCAACAACTTCAGATCCTCACTCAGCAGCTCAATCAGCAAGGTCAACAACTTAAACAATAGGAACACAGATATAATGAGTTACATGCACATAATAAGATGTTGGAAACCCAACTTTCACAAATTGCATCCAACCCTAATAATGCACCTGCAACTCAGCTTCCTGGACAATCCTTGCCTAATCCAACTCAACATCAAGCCAAGGCAATCACATTGAGATTTTGAACTTCTTATGCTGCACCTCATGACCAAAGTGTTCAAATTGTGGGTGATGTATCTACAAATGTTTCAACTGAAGTGATAATTGAGGAAGAAAATGCAGAAGTAGAGGTAGTAGAAGACTTGGATGGAAAGACAAAGAAATATAAAGATCAACCTCCAGTGAAAGCCTATATTCCTCCTATCCCTTACCCTCTTAAGGTTTCTTAAAGAATCCTAAATGACAAATTTGCTAAGTTTCTTAAAGTGATGAAAGGGCTCCAGGTGAAAATTTCATTCTTAGAAGCTATGAGCCAAATGCCTACTTATGCAAAGTTTCTCAAGGATTTATTGACCAATAAGAAGAAGTTGGAGGAAAATGTGGCCCTTCCATGCCAAGTTAGTGCTTACATCCTTAGTTAGTTAAAACGAGTTTAAAACGCGTTTAAAAGTCCGTCTCCGTCTTCAAAAACGTCAAAAAAACGTTGTTTTGAGTCCCCGCCGTTTTAAACACAAAAAAACTCCACCTCCCGTATAAAATGCGTTTAAAACGCGCCGAATGATTTTTTTTTGAAAAAAAAAAATCCTTTAAAGAAAAAAAGAAACCACATGTCTCAAATTCTCATGTCTTTGCGACTATACGCGACCTTTTAGAAATTTTAGCGTAATTATTGTTTTGAGTCTTTTATAACATATGTTCTTAGAAAATATTGAGACCTACTTATGATAAATAGGTATATAAGTTGATATCTTTTAAATTAGAGCATAACATGAGTAAAACGCAAGAAAATAGTGTCTGGATTTTTAGCCGAACTTTTAAGGTGTAGCCGTTTTAAACGCGTATACATCCGTATTCAGTATTATAAAAAGTCAACGTTCTTTTTGTCGAATATTTGACCGTATTTTTTAAATTTTTGCCGTTTTAAACTCAGCGAATTAAACTCCGTTTAATTCCCGTCCCATTTTTAACTAACTAAGCTTACATCTCTAAGACAATTCCCAAAAAGCCTAGAGATCATACATGCTTCACTTTGCCTGCGAAACTTGGAGACATGGAAGCCATGGGAGCTTTAGTGGATTTAGGGGAGAGTGATACTATTTTTGCCCCTTTTCTATTGCAAAAAAGTTGTCTTTTGAGATGAAAGCGACCATAAAAACTATTCTTCTAGAAGATAGGTCGGTGCAGATTCCTCAAGGAGAGTTTGAAGACATTCCTATCTAGATTGGGCATGTTATAGTACCATGTGATTTTGTGGTTATGGATATGGAAGAAGATCCGCAAACACCGCTCATCTTGGGTTGGGAAGCTCTAAAAACCCTAGGCATGACCATTCATTGCAAGACGGAGACCATCACACTTGAGGTGGCCGATGAGAAGATGAACTTTCAATTCTCCAAAACAGTTAAAACGCCTATGATGGAGCAAGTGAGGAGGATAGATGTCATAGAAGATGACATTGAAGCATTTTAGGGTAGGTGTACAACTCAGGACCCTTTGTAGGATCATTTGCTTGGTGATTTGTTCGATGAAATTCATGAGATACGAGCAGTTTATGATGTGCTTGATTCTACTCCGGTCATGAGTCCGGATGAAGAGGAAGAATAATTTGAAGAACTCACATATGTAGTAAGGGAGATTGATGAGGAAAAGGAGGAGAGACCTACGCCTCCTCCATAGGTAGAATCAAAACTCTTTCCTTCTTCCCTTAAAACTATGTTTTCTTATATTCAAAAGAGACATGTCCTGTGATTGTTAATGCTAAACTCAATGGAATCGAGCTTGAAAAATTGTTGGATGTTTTGAGAAAACACCGTAGTGCCATTGGGTCTAGTATTGAGGATCTTAAGGGTGTGAGCTCTTCATTGTGCATGCATCGCATTCATCTTAGCGATAGTCAAGCCTCCTCAATTGAGTCCCAAAGACGTCTTAACCCCAACATGAAAGAGGTGGTTAAGAAAGAGAGGTTCTTAAACTACTTGAGGCGGTATCTACCCTATCTCCGATAGTAAGTGGGTAAGCCCGGTTCAAGTCGTTCCAAAGAAGGGAGGAATGACAATCGTTAAGAATGATAAAGGGGAGGATTGATACACTCATTTTATATAGGCTTTTAACCTCTTTTTCCCTCTTGTTTCATACTCTTTTAGAGTTCTTTGAGATCATTATTGTGAGATTTGATATGTTTGGGTATGTTTCGTGTCTTTGAGCTTATTTTGTGCAGATTAGGCGTCTGATGCCTTTTTCCGCTATTTATAAGCATTGCCCAAATTACATAAGGATTCGGAATACCCCGACAACAATTTTGGAGCTCTCGGGATGAAGAGAAGCAAAAAGTGAAGCTCCGTAAGCTATGCTCGGCCACCCGGGCCTAACCGCCTGACCGGGGCCGCAAGCATTTTTTAGCGTTGTGGAGATTTTTGTCTAAGTAAGAGCTACATGGCCACCCGGGCCAAGACGCCCGCTAGGGCCAACTCGCCCGACCACCCAGGCGCCCACTACGAAGAGCATTTTTTAGCTAGCTGCAACTCGCCCGACAATCCGGGCCTAACCGCCCGCCCAGACGATCTTTCTCCCAGCTCCTTTTTCCCACCTTTTCCCACTTTTGAACCTCAACTATATATACTAAACCCTTAATTCCGTTAAGACATCTTAGTTTTACATTAGCTTTTAGCTTAGTTTTAGTTTAGTTCCATAATTTCTTAGTTTGAAACATTTAGTTTATTTCAAGTTTATTTATTTAGAATTTCATCCAATTTCAATAAAGTTTCTTCCACTCACATCGATTCGGTAATCGTTCTTACTTTACTTTTTGTTATTTGATTATCGCTTTCACTAGATCTTAATCATGTCTTCTTTAATTATTATTATTTTAGTTTCAATAGCCATGTCTGAGTAGTTTAAATTCCAGGGTTTCTAGGGAGCGAACCCATGCTTATTTTATGATTTGATTTGAATGTTTAGCATTGCTTAGGTTGTGATTAGAGCAATATAGTGTGATTTATTCTTTATGCGTTATTTGTATTAGTGGCCAATTTCATGAATTGCGTCTTGCGAATACTGATTTGACTCGATCGTAGGCTTATTGATAGAGGCCTAGAACACACTATTAGTCCTGATTATGTTAGAGATCGTACTGCATATGTTGGATTATGAGCGTTATGACCCGACCGTAGGCTTAACAGCTGCTCTAGTTGTTCGACTCTAGACCTAGGTTTTGTTAGCCTTTAGAACCCCTTTGATTAAGATTTGCATGGTGGACCGAACTAGTACCCTAGACTTTTTATCATCTGATTCAATCCTTGCTTATTTGTCATTCTCATTAGATTTTTTCTAGTTAATTAATTCAACTCTTTTCCCATCTGAAATGACATTATAATTGAACTTTAACTACGAAAATTTGTCTCCCTGTGGATTCGACCCTGCTTCCGTAACTATTGTTGTTAGAGGACTTAGGATTGTTTGTGATTAGGTGATACGACTTTAGCCTGTCAAGGGTATCTCTACAAGAACGGTCACTGGGTGGAGAATGTGCATAGATTACATAAAATTGAATAAATCCACCCGAAAAGACCATTTTCCTCTCCCCTTCATTGACCAAATGTTGGAGAGGTTGGCTCGTCATCAATATTTCTTTTTCTTAGATGGTTGTTCGGGATTTTTTTCAAATACCTATTCATCCCGATGACCAAGAGAAGACAACTTTCACCTGTCCATTTGGCAACTTTGCATATCGAAGGATGTCATTTGGATTGCGTAATGCAATCTACTTTTCAATGATGTATGACAACTATCTTTTCTGATATGTTGGAACAATCCATTGAGGTGTTCATGGATGATTTTTCTGATTGTGGTTCATCTTTTGACCATTATCTTGGTAATTTGTCATTGGTTTTGAAGAGATGTGAAGAGATGAATTTGGTGCTTAATTGGGAGAAATGTCACTTTATGGTCCAAGAGGGAAGTATCTTGGGGCATAAAGTGTCACATAAAGGGATCGAAGTAGATCCGGCAAAGGTTGAAATGATTGAAAAGCTTCCCCCACCCACTCATGTCAAGGTTGTTCGCTATATATTAGGACATGCAGGGTTCTATAGACGTTTCATCAAAGAAAAACCACTAAACTTTTGACGATGCAGAGTTCAAGTTTGATGAAGCATGTGTTCGTGCTTTTCAAACTTTAAAAAGGCATTGGTATCTGCGCCTATTATGCAAGCTCTAGATTGGAGCTTGCTATTTGAGCTAATGTGTGATGTTAGTGATTTTTAAGTTGGAGTTGTGCTAGGCCAAAGAAAGAACGGGAAATTTACATGTCATTTATTATGCTAGTCGCACCATGGATGAGGCTCAACGAAATTATGCCACCACTGAAAAGAAATGTTGGCGGTTGTATTTGCCTTTGATAAATTCAGGCCATATCTCATGTGTTCTAAAGTGGTGGTGTATATTGATCACTCGGCACTCAAATACCTTGTGGAGAAGAAGTATGCAAAGCTGAGGCTTATCCGTTGGCATCTGTTACTTCAAGAATATGACATTATAGGAAGGGAACTAAAAATTCTATTGCTGATCATCTCTCTCGACGCCCTCTTAATCCTAGCACATATGGAAAAAGATGAAGTTACTATAGATAAGTTTCTAAAAGAGGAGCAGTTGTTTGCTCTGTTGGTTGATGAACCTCCTTGTTTGCAGATTTTTCTAACTTTCTTACTTGTGGTATCACTCCGTATGGCTACAATTCACAGCAAAGGAAGCGATTTTACAAGTAGGCAAAGAGGTACTATTGGGATGATCCATTTTTGTTCAAGCAATGTGGGGATGGAGTGTATAGAAGATGTGTTCCAAATCACGAGTTCGATGAAGTTCTAAAACACTGTCATTCATATACTTGTGGTGGTCATTCTGGAGGAGCTAAGACTGCCACCAAGGTATCTGAGAGTGGTTTCTTTTGGTCATCTTCGCACAAAGATGCATACTCTTTTGTCCAATCTTGTGATAAGTGCCAAAGAAGTTGAGGATTATCGAAAAGAAATGAAATGCCTCTTAGTCTGACCTTGGAAGTTAAGCCTTTTGATTTGTGGGGGATCAATTTCATGGGTCTATTTGTGTCATCTTGTGGGCATCAATATATATGTGGCTATTGATTACGTTACAAAGTGGGTGGAAGCCATTGCCTCACCCACCAATGATCACAAGGTGGTTTTGAAGCTCCTAAAGAAGAACATTTTCCTAAACTTTGGAGTCCCTAGAGTTGTCATCAGTGACGGTGGTTCCCATTTTGCTAAGAAGCAACTTAATTCTCTCTTGGCAAAGTATGGTGTGAATCACAAGGTTGGGCTCCTTATCATCCTCATCATGAGTTCGATCTAATTATGCTCAATCGGTTCTCCAAGGACAAGTCGAAGTTTCCAATAAATAGGTGAAGAAAATTTTAAAGCGGGTGGTGAATAAGTCTAGGAAGGATTGGTCATATTGGTATTACGCCATATCAAGAAGTGTACGGAAAAGCATGCCACTTGTCTGTAGAGTTGGAGTATAAGGCATGGTGGGCGATAAAAGAGCTTAATACGGACCCTACTTTAGCAGGTGAACTTCGATTATTGAAACTCAATGAATTGGACGAACTTCGATCTATGAGAGTTCCCAGCTCTATAAGGAAAAGACAAAAAATTGGCATGACCGTCGTATTCTACGGAGAGTGTTTAAGGTGGGGGATAGGGTACTCTTGTTCAACTCCCGTCTAAAACTTTTTCCTGTAAAGTTGAAGTCCAAGTGGTTTGAACCATTTGAAGTTACAAAGATTACCCCTTACGGTGCAACTGAAGTGAAGGATCAAGCTTTATTACGATGGCCATCAAGTTGGATTCATAGGCCAATTGGTCTTTGAAGATGAGACTTTTGACTCCTCTTTTCGTGAATGTTGAAATTTTGCATGGTTGAGCTAACGAACTTAAAAAAGCTCTTTTCGGGAGGCAACCCAAGTCTTCTAACAAGTTTTTTATTTTTATTTTTATTTTTATTTTATTTTCTAAAAAAAATGAAAAGGGCCAACAATAAAAAAATGGAAAAAACAAAATAAAAAAGCGGAAAAGAAGAGACGAAACACGAAAAAATTAAGGGAGGAAGCTTGTTTAAGCGTCCGCTTACCTCCTTCTATTCAGAAACATTTAGTTTTGAAAACATAAAAGGGAAAATTGTCAGAAAATACCAAGGTTTTAGCACTTTTTCAAAATAAATACCAAGGAGTTGCAAAATGTAGAATAGATACCAACAAGTTATGTTTTTCTTAGAAATCCGTACCAAATAACAAATATCCATATATTTTTCCGTCTTAGAAATCCATACCAACTAACACAAATCCATTTATTCATCTCTGAACAACAAAAAATCTAAGGTGGGTTAAATTTGGGTGCTAAAGTGACAAAAAAATAGGATATTTGTTATTTGGTATGAATTTCTAAGAAAAACATAACTTGTTGGTATTTATTTTACATTTCGCAACTACTTGGTATTTATTTTGAAAAAGTGTTAAAACCTTGATATCTTCTGACAATTTTTTCAACATAAAAACATTATAAAAAAGTGAAACTATTGGGTCAGATCGTCTGACCTAATATGTTCCGTCGGACGAAGCCGCTAGAACGCCCCCGCGCCGCAGCTCACCATAACCATCACCATCACCGTCGTCGAAAACCACCGTTCACCATCACCATCACCGTTCACCATTCACCATTCAGATTTCCTCATCATCAACAACATCCACCTCCATTGCTGTTGCTGGGGTGGCGCCTATTGCTGAAGGTGTTTGCAATGGAGGTGGAAGGTGTTTGACCTTCGTGACTCATGACTACAGCTACATTAAAGGTAGAGAGGAGGGCGGAGACGACGGAGAGGGGGGCGGGAAGAAGCAGATTTAGAAACCCGGAAGAAGTAGGTTTGTTTTGTTTTATTTGTATCAGTTGGTTTTTGTGTTGTTTCAGTTGGTTTTTGTTTTGTTTCAGTTGGAGTTTATTTTGTTTCCGTTGGTTTTATATGTCTTACATCAGTTGTATTTCAGTTGGAAGCATTTAAGTTTCAGTTGGAAGTAACTGAAAAAAAATTAAAACCAACTGAACAAAAATTGACACAAACTGAACAAAAATTGACACCAACTGAACAAAAATGAAACCAACTGAAACAAAAATGAAACCAACTGAAACAAAAGTGAAACCAACTGAAACAAAAATGAAATCAACTGAAACAAAAATAAAACCAACTAAAATCCGTCCGACCAAATATTATAGTCGGACGCGTGTGACCAATACCTTCTCTAAAACCCCTCTTCCCTCCTTCACCAAAGCCTCAAGCTGAACCTCTCCCTCTCGCCCCTCACCTTCCTTGGACCCCAGCCCGCACCATATCTCCCCACCTCCTTCTACTGCAGTTCACCGCCGGCAGCCCCTGTCCGGCCGTCGCTTCCCTTCCGGCAACGCCACCAGCCGCCTCTCTCTCGCACAGCAGCACCCCACTCACTTCCCTCTGCTCACGCGACCCCTGCCCTCGTTTTCGTCCTCTCTCGGACAACCCAGTCCGAGATTCCGCGTCCAACCTAGCCGCTTGACCAGCGGCCAGCTAGAGGTTGCCTTCCGTCCGTTGAGTGGTAATGGTCCGGCGTTCTTCAAGCAGTCAGTGCTGTCCTTTGCTCTTTTGTGAGTATTTCGGTGAGAAAAATCAATTTGTGCCTTAAATTGGTATTTTTCTAACCCTCTATTCATATTTTCTGAATTTCTTTCCTCATTCTCAACACTTATTTCATTTTTGTGCTATTCTTGTGATTATGTGTGGAATTCTGAATGATATTATTGTAGTGGGTTGGATTATACATGAATTTTGGTGATGTGGTGACTTATCGGATTGTTGGGCATTGTAGGTTGTTACATTGAATGTTGGAACTTACTTGATTTAGCATTTGAACAATGTTGCTTGTGATTTTTAATGCTATTGGTTGATATAGTTCATATGAGTCTCATTGCTAGGGTGTTGTGAACAAATATTTTGAGTCCTAGTTGGTTTTTGGTTGAATTCTTGGCATCTTAATTGCGTTCCTTTGGTTGGGCTGGTACATTACTCATGGAAATAACAAAGGGTGGCCTCACTTCTTCTTCGTCCCAACCCAGGATAGCCTCTAAAGGTCCATCTTCTTCTAGGCCCAAGGACTATAATGTTGTGTTCAAAAACAATTCCACGAGCAAAAATATATATAATAAATTGGACTCAAGAGTCATCAACCAACTAGGTTGTTCTGTGCAACTACTTGTGATAAGCTCGAGATAAAGATGAGGTACGGAAACTTTTACGGGCTTTGGGTTGGGGAGGATTTCTATCCTTTTCTTCTAATATGTATCGCACCTTGACCTTAGAATTCTTGTTTTCCTTTTGATGCGACAACCCTAGTGTAACGCCCTGAACCCGCGGGTCCTTAATTAAACATCATTAACCATAATCAATCACAATTGGCACTAATTAATCTCATGCTTTGTGGAAGCGTTTACTTAAACATGTGGGTTATGGCCTACCAATATATAATATTCTTATAAAAGTCTCACCATCTCATGACTCTAACTAAGACTTCAAATACTTGCTTAATCTCACTCCTTGAAATCCATCCCAAGCTCTTGGTTTCACGGATCCATCCTGATCTTCTTTCATAACTTGGGTTTCGTTCAGAAGAAAAATATAGAGAAACAAGAAAATACAGAAAACATTCCAAAGTGAGTGGAAAACTCGTCACTTTACTCCAGCCCGTAAAAACAGTTTTGTTCCGAAAATATTTTTCACACACATGCATATAACACATCTTGCACTTAATCATGCTTCACATAACTTTGGTAATTGATCGGAATACGAATCGTAAGAAATTCATTTTAACTTTAATTCGAACGGGATGTTGGCAAGGACTATTCACACGAGCTTAAACCATTGGCAAGTACAGGCTTTGGACCATAACATTACTTTCATCATACTTTTCATCATTCTTGACCAACTTGGCCCATTAAACAGATCATTCTCTTTCCACTTTTCATTATTGTATCTTAATTTATACATTTGTAGACTTGTATTCCGAGCAATACTCGTAACATACTTTAACACCCTAAGCATTAACGAAATCATAAACATACTCGTCAAGTCATAAATTATGGATCATGGATCACATTTCACACTTTACCATTCTCACATGAAATCATAAAATATACTCGTAAACTCTTATGAACAGGATTCATGCATCATGGATTTCACCTACTTCCATGAATTAAAATATGATCATACTTAAATAACGTAAATCATACTTCCTTAAAATAAAGCGATAATCATACTTGACATATAAATCAGACTTAAGATAAAAACCATACTTTCTTGTATAAAAATCATGCTCATACCATATGTACAATTACGTTAACGACCATTATCATAGTTCACAAGGTCACACATAAACTCATGCAACTCGGAGGTTGAACCACGTAAGCATATAACATCATATAACTCGTAATCATACTTCATTCTTAATAAATCACAACGCGTTATGCATAGGACTAATAACATGGAAGAACATTCATATAAGTCCATATATATCATTAATATAGTTTAAGACTTAATACTTTCATGAACGTTCATACATCATCTTGAAACTTCACGTGTTTTCATTCATCATTCTTAATAACTTGAAGCCATAAAGGTTTCCATTAATACTCTTGAACCACTGTAAGTTTCTATCTTTCACATTCTTTTAACTTGGTAACTGGCTAGTATTCATGGTAATCAAGGAGCACTCTCCCGTGTTGGATATACCTGTATAATCGTCCTCAAGGAGCACTCTCCCGTATTGGATCTATTATTCATAACGTAGCTGTAACATATACTGCCAGAACCTCTTTCCACTTTTTACTTATCATGTTTTTCGTTCTTTTTACTCTTGTGTTCACACACATCACAATCATAACTTACAAAGCACATACTTCCATAAACAAACACTTAGTCATACATAATCATAAATCGTATAAACATGTAACTTACATATAACAACATAAAACAACATACTTCATTTAATCCAACATGGATCACGAGTCTTAAAAAGCATTAATCACATATATCCTTGGAAATCACATAAACAAGTATCACGTAACTCAGAAACGACATCCTTTACTTAAACATTAAATAAATCATGTGAACATACGTTAACATCGAGTTTCATATAAACATCAATAAAGCCGTATAAATCACACTTGGCACATAAAATCATACTTTGAGACATAGTTTAATACTCGAATATACTTTTACTCACATAAGCATGAATCATGGATCATATCTATAAATTACGTTTACATAAACATGGTTTTACCCGAATAAGCATATAACATGAACATCACTCATAGATTTCCGTACCTTACTTAAACATATAATAATCATTTAACTTGCATAATTCACTTTTATCATATCACTAAAATAAATCCCTACTTCTTACATACTTTCACGTGTCGTAAATTCAATATACTTGACGTATTATCATGCATATAATTTAAATAACGTAAATAACTTAAATTCCATAATCATAATACGAAATCCATATATAATCATATTTTCACACACGAGATAAAGGTCACTGTCATTTTCATACTAATTCCTTCAATCAATAATCATCGTTCATAAATAATTCATACTTTCATAAACATATTCATACGGGCATGTATAGTAACGTTGGACATAAACGATACCTTAACCGCTTAATCGATAGTACATCGCCATAACTCCAAGAACGTCATCTATAGGCCTTTCGAATTCCCACATTCCGTTTATCGCTCCATAAACATCAATAAAATAATCGATTAGAATCCACTCAACTTATAACTAATCACGACTTTTCCTTAATGACTTGTTTTTCGAAAATCTTTACTTAGAACCTTATTATTCTTAAAACCCATATAATCTTAAAATACCATTTTCATAATAATAATTTCTTAGAATAAAACTCAAAGATGATTATTGTACTAATTGGGCTTTACTTAATTAAAAGAGTATATTGTGTTTATACCTTGAAAAAGTCAACTTTAGACTTTGGTATTAAAGTTCCAACTTACTGTGAACCAGTAATTTGGTTCCTGTTGAACCAACAACGAAGAGAGAAAGTAAAGGGAGGAAGAGCAGAGCTTAGGGTGGTGGTGGCCGGCGGTTTCTGGGTGGCCGGAATCTTCCGGCGAGGATGGTTGTGTGGTGGCACTGCGGTGCAGCAGCCAACAGCGAAGCAAGGGGACGGGGGCAGAGGTGCAGCAAGAAGAGAAGGGTGGAAGAAGAGGAAGGTTGTGCGGTGGTTAGAGGTTGGGTTGGTGTTACTAGTGGTTTTAATGTGGTGTTTTAATGGTGGTTCTAACGCGGTGTGGTGGCAGAGAAAGAGGGTGGCCATGGGAGGAAAAGTGGAGCTAACTTACTTGGTGTTAATGGAGGAACGGAGAAAAGAAAGATGAAGGGAGGAGGTGAGTTGAGTTGTCTGAGAATGACTGAACATTGGGGCTCTATTTATAGAGTCTTGAAGGAGACAAATTTGCCAAGTGAGCAGATTTCCATTGGATGGCTTTCCTTGGGGAGCAAGGAGGAAGAAGGGCAGTCAAAGGGAGAAGGGGAGGTGATGAGTGGTGAAGGTGAGAAGGGAAGTGAGTACGTGGGGGAGGAAGAGAGGGAGATGGGTTGAGTTTTTGGTTGGGTTAAAATACTAGATGGTTAAAATAGGTAGGATAGATTGGACTGTGGATGGACGGTTTAGCAAAACAAAATTAACCCAATTAGTTAACAATAGAAAATATAAATCGAAATAATAATAATAACATTAAACTCTTTTAAAAATCGTTTTAAACATTTAGAAACAAAATCGAAAATAATTATAATTAAATCGTAAAAATTCAAATTAATACTCGTTTAAGCTAATAATATAAGCTTTCGAAAACTCGGGGTGTTACGCCTAGTGAGACAGAGGACCTTATTTTGTCCTATAGGCTATTTGGACAAGACTTTTCGATCACTTTAGAGGACTTGAATGATATACTGAGCATGAACCTATTGACCCTGCTACTCATCCATGGGATGTGTATGTGCAACAGGAATCGTGGGAATGTATTACCAGTTATAACACCTCTTATTTTTATTCTGTTAATACAAGCAAGATTTATGAAGTTCTTAGCCCTATTCTTCGATATGTGCATAGAATTTTAACCTCTGTTTATTTTTCAAGGCATGAATTGGGTCAGGCTAAACCATAAGAACTTGTTGTTCTATGGAGAGCAACTGATGGTCGGTTCACACAAATTCTCACATTAATTATGGGTCACTTCTCCTTAATAAACTAATTGACATTACAGAGAACCCTGATCAAACTTCTGATATCCAATGTGGGGCATTATTACTTTGTTGGATGAGCATCATGAGTTGGACAACAAGTTTAGTGGTTTGCCACTTGTGTTTGGGAGTCCCTATTGGTATTTGCCTACGTGTTGTATGTGCTATTTATGCAAGAGTGCTCAATCTAACCCCAACTTGCATGTTTTATTAATGCGTGAACAGTCACATTGCTATTTGCCAAACAAATTCGTTCTTGAGCCTCCTCCACGAGAGGTGAACCCTTGGAGAATCCCCGTTGATGAAATTCGAGGGGAGGATCTCACACAAAAAGAGCGTCTTAAAAAAAGGATGTGGTGCATCTCCTCGAGCTAAGAGAGCTCGATCCCCAACTGAGGGGGTAGGTACGTGTTCTTCCGAATCTCCGGCTCCTGATTTAGCCTTGATTATGGGTGTTTTGACTACTCTTTAAGCCCGTCAAGAAGAGCATTATAGGGGTATCATGTCCGAATTGGAAATGATGCGTCGTATTGCTTGCCGCTTACACCTTTCGATGGTAGATCGAGAATCCTAGGTTTTCCTAACCACTTGATCTACTCTCCTACACTTGACGTGGACCCCTCCAATCTTGCTTACTATGAGAACCCCCAACTTTACACTTACTATCCTCATCATTGCCCTCCCCGGGGGGGAAATAATCATGATGGTGGTAGTGCTAAGCACTTCCTTCCCCCCCCCTCCCTCCCTCCCTTGTGTGTTTCTCTTTTCCGCCAAGGACGGAGTCCATCTTAAGGTTGGGGGGGGGAATTCTTGGATTATTTTGATGTAAAGGGGCGGGTATTCATGTGGTTGTTTCCCAAGAGAGGACCTCAAACCTCGTACGACTCATCTTATAACCCTCATTCTTGATCGTTTAAGTTAGGACTTGCACTTTAGCTTCCCGAGGCCATGATTGGGCATCTTAGAAGAGATGAAAGAAGGCGTTCACTTGGCTAGTTTTAGGTGAATTATGATTATAACTACATGTCTAAAAAGCCGAATACTACATCATTTTTGTGTTTTCACTATCCCTTATCTTACCAAATGTGAGCCTAATTTCCCTGTTTCTTGGCACCCAAATCTTGATGTCACGTGGCCGAATTTTATCCACTAGTGGAGCATTTGTAGATTGACGAATGTGGGTGGGTTCATAGGGTTTAGTGTAGGTTATTTTTGGTAGCTTTTCATGGATGATTCATTGTGTTGTAGAAAGATTGTTGAAGGGATAAGGAAGAATTCACATGTTTCTTTCAAATTTATGATCATTAGTGTGTGAAATATGTATTCGAGATTTGTGAAAGAGAAAATGATTTGAGAGTATTCGAATGAAAAGAAAAATATAAATAAAATAAGAGAAGTGTTAATGTTGTTTCTCGTAAGGAAATTCTTGGTGAATGGGATAGGAATTTAAGTCAACTCATCTTTAGTTGGCTTGAAATCTATTTATTCAGAGTTTTTGTGGGTTCGGTATTGAAAATATCAAGCCGGGGAGGGTTATATTTGAGTGTATACTCCACTATCACCCTTTTTATAGCACCACGTAGCCCAAAACAGTTGTCGCTACCTTGAACCAGAGCCAACGTTACAAGCCCAAAAGACCTCCTCGATCTCTTGACTTATTTTGTCCCCTTTCAGCATAGAGTTAGATTTTGTGCAAGCCCTGAACCGGACCATCAAAACGGAATCAAGGTAGAGCAAAATGGTTGAGCATCTTTTGGGAGGTTAGTGCATTGGGAAAGAAATTACTCCTAGAAACCTGAGTTGCCAAAGGGTTTTGTCGATCGGTGTTTTATGTCTATAGTTCATGCTAGTGTAATGAGTAAGAGTCGTGCTTGCATCCTAGGCTTAGTTTAATTCATGTTGAGTCTGTGTGTGTCCATAGTGTTGCTCGAGGACGAGTAAGATGCTAAGTTTTGGGGAGTTTGATAAGTGGATTTTATATCCACTTTTACGGCTCTTTTTACTCAGGTTTTCTCTCATTTCTACCTTTTTTCCTCCCATTTCACACCATTCTTCTCATCATTGTGCACTCGCGTGAATTTTGGTATTTTTCCATGATTCTAAGTTAAATCTTATTGTTACGTGATGTGCCTCGACGTCTCGCTTGTGTCTTTTGTTCATGTGTGTAGGTTGGAAGATGATTTCTTGAGGAGAGGAGATAAAGCTTTTGGATCGAGTGCGGAAATATAAGAATCCATGATTAATCATTTTGATAATTTTAGAGCTTTGTTTATGATGGCGTGACGTTGCTTAATGCTTGTAAAGTAAAATGGGATTGTTTATATGCCAAGGAAGACTTATGACAGTTGTGTATGCATGGAGTGAGGTCTTGGACTTGCCAACAGTTCATGGAAGCTACCTCTTAAGGATTAAGCGTCCGTTTGAGCCATTGTAAGCGTCCGCTTAAGTCATAAGCGTCCGCTTATTTTCATGGTTTTGTTGGCAGGGATTTTTGAGCATATTAGAGTGTCCGCTTAAGCTTTGTAAGCGTTCGCTTAATACCTGCACGCGGAAATCCAACATTTCCTATTCTATCTATTGTTTTGTAAGGCTCATTGATACGTTATATTTGAGGGGTATAAGTATTTTTTAGCCCTAGTTTTGTAGAGATAATTTACAAGCTTTAGAAGAGATTAGAGTGAGATTATTGAGTTCTCTCTTCTTCCACATTGGGAAAACTCCATTGTTGATCAAGAATCATTACTTGAATTGCTTGCAAGTTTATATAGTTTGTTTCCGGAATTTCATTCTCCATCTTTTGGTATTGCTTTCATCCATTTTCCCTCAAGTATTTCTCATCTCTAATCTAATTACCATATTTTCTTTGTTAATATAAATTATTTTATATTCAATTTCCTTGCATAATGTCTAGTGAATAGTCTTTTATGTTACGAATGTAGTGAAACATGGTAAAGGTGAGTTAAATTCTTATTCTTGAATTGTTAGGGGATTGTTTATCAATTGTTTGTATTGATTGATGTTTTAGGGCTTGTTACTAATCGTTGGCCATGATTATGATTTTGTATTGTGGATTTTGATAATCATTGTCTTTGTTTATCTCAAAATTCATTCCTTAACTCAATTTGTATTCTAATTTATGACCAAGAGATTGGCTTAAATTAAGAAGGAAAACCTTTTAAGGACTCTAGATTCTTCGTGAGTTCTAAAGTGATTATAGGCTATTTGAAAGAAGGCTATTGTTGCTTATTTTCTCTAGTTTGCTACTATTCGAGAGAGGTGGTGAGAATTTATAAAAAGAGTATTTTCCCATTCGATTGTGAAGCATGTTTATCCCCATTTGTTTTGAGTTGGTTTCTCGTTTGACTCCCCAATACCATGTGTAGCTACTTTCCTAGTGTTTTTTATTTTCATATATTCTTAGAACTACCTTTTTATCGAGTCACTTGTGCATTTAGTTTAATTTAGAGTTAATTTTAGTCATTATTCTCTCCATTCAACAAAAATAAAAACCCTTAGAACTAGGATTAGTTGGACAAACATAACTACTACGGTCACTTAAATGAGGATTCGACCCTGACTTACCCTTGCTATATGTTAGAAGGAGAGTTAGGAAATTTTAATTACTTTCGCATCAGCTTTAGAATCTAACGACAATTTTGAGGCCGATCACATGTTGTGCAGGATTATGCAGGCAATGATATTGTTTCTCAAAATGTCTTTATCCCGAGCAAGCGATAGTTTCCGTATAATTGTGAATCGAGATTGTAGGACTCCATATGCCCACCAAACATCCTTGCGTATTATAGCTTTATGTTCAATAAATAGCCTTTGTTTATCAGTCTAAGGAAGAGTAAATCCTTGTATTAAAACTGTCCATTGACGAAAAATATCATTATTAAGGTAATATCCATGTACTCTTGTCCGTTTACACTGAATTCCCTTCGGTGGCCCGACCATGCAAGACATCATCAAAAATAGGGGAATAATAAAGGACATTAAGATCATTACATGAACTTGGGATGCCGAAAAGGGCATGCCCAATCCATAGATCGTGAGAGGCCACTACTTTGAGGATTAAGCTCGCTTTTCCACTATGGCCTTGGTACTAACCTTTCTAAGCGACTGGGCAGTTCTTCCACTCACAATGCTTATAGTTAATGCTTCTAACCCCAGGAAGCCACGTTGCTTGCCTTGCCAAAGAAGCCTCTCTAAATCTGCAATCGTCGGATTTCGAAGGTAAAAATCGCCAAATCACTCCTTGAGTAAATTTCAAGAGTGATTTCCTACCAATGGTTTGACTCATGCGTGTGTATCCATCAACTGCGTCTGCTGCCAGTCCATATGACAACATCCTGATGTGTTCTAAATGTAATACCGCAAGTGCACGGTGTTTGTTGTTAGCAGAGCCTTGCAAGTACGGGTCAAATCCACAGGACATAGGTGTTTAAAGTCAATATTCAATGAAAAAGCTACTTCAGAAAAATCAGGGATGAAATAGCTGAACAACTAATTAAACTAATGAAAACAGTATTCAAACGAGATTTAACTATGGATTAAAGGACTAGGGAATTAGTTCGGTGTACCATACTTATACCAATTAAAAAGGTTGAATAACTAACAATATCCAGGTCTCATAACGCTCTCGATTCAACATATATGGTACGGTCGACATATAATCAGAATTGATAGTGTGTTCTAAGCGTCTAAAAGTCAGCCTATGGTCGGGTCAAACTCAAGTTGCCAAACTTAATTCATGAAATTGTACACTGACTGACACGGTCGTTGCACTTGCCAAATTAGAATACCTAACTCAACCTAATATAGGGTAAGAAGGGGTTGAATCCACGAGGAAGCAAGGTTTAATCAAAGTTTAGATGCGATTAAGCGAGCTAAGTCTATTTTTGAGGGTTTTTAATATTAATGTTTAACTAAGAAACTACGAACTAATTAGCTAATAATTAAACTAAATGATTGGGTTTAAATTATAATAAGAAGACGCTAGGGGTAGGGGAATCACAAGTTAACCATTAATTAACCAAATTGTCAAACCAAGGGGATTCATTAGGGTCGATTAGGGGACTAAGTCACTCAAATGTTTCCTAATTACACTCTCGAGCTAATTAGGAGGACCTAATTAACCAATTTTACCTATTCTCATGGTAAAATCAATCAACAAAGTATTTTCACAACTCGTAGTGATTCAATTAATGTCCTAGGAAATCAATCACATATTCTCATGGTGAAGTCAACCTAAAATCTAGCCAAAAGTTATATCCAAGGTGTCATTTCTCAATCCTTCACCTTAGATTTCCATAACAAGTTCAAATGGTGATCAATCAAATAAACATGGCAATGAAATTACCTATACAACACAATCTCACCTAAATCTAACCCCAAGCTTGACTTTTAAGGTCAACTCATGATCAACTAGGTCATCCCCTTCCCCTAGCTAGTAAACTAGACACTAGCCATGAAAATCATGAAATAAAAAGTTTGAAGCAACAATGGTGATCCAACAATGTTGGAAATCATATGAAATACGCTAATCATCAACTAATTACTACTAATCAATGCTAAATCAAAATAAAACAAGGATTAAATAAAATAAAGAGAAGAGATAAAAGAAATATTCAAAGATGAATGGAATCAATTGTTAAAACTCCATCAAAATAGCTTCAATATTCAACTTTAACAACCTAGATCTAGTTTCTCTCTCTCTAAACATTCAACTTCTCTCTCTACTCTCCCTCTATTCCATCTAATTAAAATTCTGAAAATAAAACAGTTTTTTATTAGAAAAAATTGATAGGAATAATCCCACCTTTGGCCGGTCTTCCACCAGTGGTACCACCTTCAATTAATCCAGCAATAATCCCACCTTTGACCCCCATATTCTCTCATTGGTCCCTCACCTGTTGGTGACCTACAATCATGTGTAATCCTCCTAATTACATGATTAATAGCTAATTAAGTATATTTAAAACTTAAATTTTTAATTAAAATTCTAAATCAAAGTTATTAAAAAAAACTTAAAAAATCAAAATCCCTCCCCAACCTACCCCCCACCCCCTCCCCCTCCCCTCCCCCTTCCCCTGCGGCTACCACCCCCACCCCCTCCCCTTCTGCTGCCACCCTCCCCCTTCCCCGCCGGATTCATTTCTCACCTCATCAGTCCTCACTCTCTTTGTCCTGATCATCTTTCTCTTACAACTTCATCTTCTTCCTCCTTTCCATTCTTTCAACTCTCTTTGTAAAACCATCCATCAACAACCATGGAAACCACAATTCCCAGAACCACCACGACAACCCAAGCACGACTGTCATTACCTTCATCTTTTCGAAACCTCAAACCCGACCCTAATAAAGTACCACCCACGAAACCAAACCGCTTTCAAACCACCACCATCCATTTGGTTTTGCCACCCCGAACCACCCACGAAATACCCGTTGAAATTCGCAACCCTATGTTAATTTCTAGTAGTGCTACTTGCTGTTTTGTGACTCTCACTTTCTTTCTTTCGGATTTTATTTCTTTCTTTTCCTTTCTTTCTTTCAAATTCATATTCTAGATCTGATTTTCTTTCTAATTGATTTTATGGGTTCTCCTAGGCTTCCAATTTCATTTTTGTAGTTTTTTCGGCCCTCAAAATTGGTTGTTTTAAAACTTTGACTACAGTGGTGGTGGTTATGGAGGATTTCCGGGGAGGGGGAGGTGGTGGGGGAGGGGAGGGGTGGCAGCGTTGGGGGAGCGGAGGGAAGGGGGCGGCAGTGGTGGGGGAGGGGATGGAAGGGGGTGGCAGTGGGGGGGGGAGGGAAGGGTTTTTCATTTTTTTTTTTGGTTTTTTTGTTTTAAGAAAAAGTCAAAGGTAATTTAGTGTGGTCAAACAGGTTGCCATTAACCGGTACCAATGAGAGAATATGGGGTCAAAGGTGGGATTATTGCTTGATTAATTGAAGGTGGTACCACTAGTGGAAGACCGGCCAAAGGTTGGATTATTCCTATCAATTTTTCCTTTTTATTATTACAAAAATTGGCTTAAATACCCCCAAAGTACTAAGGGCAAAGCAGTAAAACACAAAATTGAAATCGAAGTCGTCCGAAATTGCAATGGAGCGACATGCTCCAAACACAATGGAGCGAACGCTCTAGCCTTGGAGCGCGCTCTCCAAGGTCGCTCCAGGGTCGCTTTAAGTTTCTGCCCTCTTTCTTTCAATCTTTCTTCATGGAGCGTCCGTTCCCCTGTTTTTACTCCTCTTCCTTGCAAATCTATAAAAAAGTACTCAAGAAGACATTAAATAGGGGAGGTGATGAGTCACATTGATATAGGTATTTCATGATGCATTTAGGTTGCATTTTAGGATCATTTAGTTGCATTTTTGGTCCATAATTGCATATAGTTACTTAAGTTGAGAAAATATTACTCTTGTGTGTGTTTTCAGTGTTTTTGATAGTTCAGGTATTGAGAACACAATTGGAGTATTATTGGTCAAATGAGAAGTCCAAAGGGTATCTTCGAGTTAGATTGCAACCCAAACATAGCGGAAACATATTAAAAGAAGTATGGAAATCGAGTCATGTGCACTCTTTTGATCATAACGTATTATCCAGATATCGGAATTGAGTGATTCCAGTGGGGTTGGAAACTATACTTGAAGAGCTTTCCAACGGTGTATGACACGCCCCGATACGACTTCTAGTTTGTGAGATATGGTCTTTGCAAGTTGACGCTATTCTGCATGATGAAAACCCGCGCACGCAGGTTATTCCGTGTAGCTTATAGTCGAATAAGGCCTTATCTTTTGACGAATTTGGCTCTGTTTTTCTAGTTGTTTTAGGAAATAGAAAGGTATAAAGACCCAAGGGAATATTATTATTTCCTATCTTATTTTCTATTTTATTTTCCATCATTAATTCATTTTAGATTAGAATTCTTTTTCTCTCAATTAGGGAAGAACACTAGTTTTGCTTTTTCCCCAATTTAAATTGAATTTTCAATAGAAGCTTTAATTTTGCAAGATTGGTTCTAAAATTGGTATTATTTCTCTTCTCTTCTTATTTTTATTCAATCCTTGATTATTAATTCATGTCTGCTTATTTCATTATGTTTATGTTTTCCCAAATTATGATTGAGTAGTATATTTCTAGGGTTTAAGGGGATCCATGATCGATTATGAAGAGATGTTTATAAAGTATTGATCTTTATTGATGTATGTTGATTCCTATTGAATGTTTTTATATCTATTCAATCCGATTTGGACAGATTTGATTGTTATAGTGTTGCAATATTATGTTATGCGCCGAGAGGTATAAACTTGATATTAAGGCTAGTTTCAATAGGTAGAGTTGGTATTAATAAATTGCGAGATCCTGTTAATACCGTTATATGGTTAATTTCGATTCGAGAGAGCAAATCAACCTATTTAGCTGCATTATTAATTATTATTTTTAGGGAAAAGCCGAAGCGGCCAAATTACTCATTTAGATCAAGAGAAACTAAATTACACACTAAAGGTGGAAAAGAGTCCACCCACAAACGTCTACCAATAACCCATGGACTTCAATGAGCAAAGCTCATGGGCCACTTTATTACAATTTCTTCTAGCAAAAGTCCAAGAAACACAAGAAAAACTATGAGCTAAATAAGTAATATCATCGATCACGAGATCAAAATAACTATGCCCATCCACCTTGTTCCTAATGGCATTAATAACACCCTCATTATCACCTTCGAACACCACCTTCTCGAACCCCAAGTCACTAGCCCATCGCATACCGGAGAGGATCGCCTTATCTTCGGCCAAACGAGCATCCATCAAGGTTTCCCACTGTTCGACGGCACAAGCCAGCATCTTACCTGAGTCATCTCTCGCCACCATCCCAACACCAACACTCCGCTCATCCAATAAGCCCGTATCCACATTCACCTTTACCCAACCATGCTCGGGATGAACCCAACTAGTGTGCACAATACTACGCTGCTGTTTGTCGCCCCCCACCTCATTCATCTCTTTAATAAGTTTTTCTACATAAGCACTTGTTTGATCCGGAAGCGTCCACATATTTTCAAAGATATACGCATTCCTATTACCCCAAATCGCCCAGCACACAACCATTTCTTTGCGCCTCACCTCCTCGTCACCAAGTAAAATCTTATACTCGACCCAGTCACGGAAAGACAACCTTCTTCCCTCGATCAAATGTTGAAGCCCACAAGCATCCCAAACCCCTTTCGCAGTATCACAAACCAGCAGCGAGTGAATAACATTTTCCCCCTCAGCACCGCACACCCCACAAATATTCTCCATAGCAGGAACACACTTGCTCAAGCCCTCCTTAGTAGGAAGAGCATCGAGACAAGCACGCCACATGAACACTTTAGTACGTGGTAAAATGTTAGCCTGCCAAATCTCCTTCCAAACACTCCTATTTCCTCCTTCATTCGACGAGCGAGCCACGTCCAAACCCTCCCCAAATATGCACTTATACCCCGATCTCACCGAATACAAGCCATTTTTTCCAATTCCCAATAGAGACCATCCTCAACCCCTTGTGAACTCAACGGAATACTCAAGATTCTGTCACTCTCAAAGGGTAGAAAAAGGCCCCGCACTTTCGCTTCATCCCACCTACCTTCATTTGCAACAATCAAATCCTTCACCCTCAAGTCCTCCATTCCTGCAGCTTTGGGCGTGACAACCATCCCCGTTTGGGTCCCCGGAATCCAACAATCACCCCACACTTTCACATCCTCCCCCCTCCCTATACGCCACCTTATTCCGTTTCTTAACACCCACCTAGCTTCACAAATTCCTCGCCAAGTATAGCTCGGATTGCTACCTAACTCCGCCTGCAAGAAAGAAGAGTTAGGAAAATACCTTGCTTTGTAAATCCGCCCATTTAAAGAAAGGGGTGTCATGAGAACCCTCCAAGCTTGTAATCCAAGTAGTGCCCAATTAAAACATTTGAAATCGCGAAAGCCCAAGCCACTATCACCCTTAGGATGACAGAGTTTTTTTCTAGCCACCCAATGAATTTTCCGCTCACTTTGTTTTTTACCCCACCAAAAATGAGAGATTAAAGATTTCATATCATCACAAAAATCAGAAGGAAGCCTAAACACACTCATCACGTAGGAAGGGAGAGATTGGGCCACCACCTTTAGCATGACCTCTCTTCCCGCTTCAGAAAGACTTAAACCCTTCCAACCTTGGAGCTTTTTCCACAATTTTTCTCGAAGGCCCTTTGTAATAACTTTTTATGAGCGACCCACCACCGTTGGTAACCCCAAATATATCCCATGCAGATCCACCATCCCAACACCTAACACCTCAACCACCCTTGCTCTCTCCACCTCCCTCACCCCTTTACTAAAAGAAACATTTGTTTTATCCAAGCTCACTTTTGACCACTTGCCCCTTCATAAAGCACCAAAATCTCCTTCACTACCTTAGCCTCTTCAACATTGTCCCTCACAAAAATAATGCTACCGTCCGCGAAAAACAAGTGAGTAACCATCGGAGCCGTTGGCACTACACGCACCCCATGAATCACCTCCTCCTCCATAGCCTTCCGTAACAAACTCGATAACGCCTCCGCCACAATGATGAAAAGATATGGCGAGAGAGGATCACCCTGTCGAAGTCCCCTCATGGGCCGAAACTCACTCGTCGGAGAGCCAATAATCAACACCGAAAAGGATACCGAACGGACGTACTCCATCACCTTATTAATTATTGATTGTTGTGTTTCATCCCGAAATATTGTTCATTGGTGAACCTATGCCCTAGACTCTTTATTATTGATATTCTTGATATAGTTATAGTCTAGTTTAGTTTAATTACCCATAATACTCGTTCCCTATAATATAGATTTGACCGACAATTAGGAAAAGAACATTGTTTCTCTGTGGATTCGGCCCTACTTTCCTGAGTACTATTTGTTAGAGGACTTTAGGATTACTTTTGATTAGGTAATACGACTTTAGCATGTCAGGAGGGGGGATGCAAATGCACATTCAACGAAGTACATGCAACCTACCTAAATGCAAATGCACTAAAACTAATGCAACGCATGCAAAAAGTAAAAAAGGATGCAAAAGGGGAATAAATAGAAGCTATATGGCTTAAAATGCATCTAAATGACTTAGAATTACTCCTAATTAGTGAGCCTATAGCTCACTTATCAAATTCCCCTTAGCTTGCCAATTGCTTGTCCTCAACCAATCAACGATGCCAAGGAAATAAATGCATGCACAAAAACTAGAATGAGCATCACAAAGTCACGGTCCTCATCTCATAAGAGGTGTCAAGGTAAAGGGAATTAAATCTCGACCATATTTCGTGGCTTATAACTATCCGTTTTATCCACAAGTTAGGGGTTGAAGGGGTGGTCTAAGCTAGTGTGTAAAGGAAAAGATCATCCTAGAGGTCCATCAACTATCACACAAGGCCTCATTGTTCCCAAGTGAAACATTTCCCCGCAAAATGGAAAAACTCGCTCAACCTTGTACCAATCATGCCCCACAAGTTCACAAGATTCCCCAAGCTAGCCCATTAATTCATTAGTTAACTAAATTCCCCTAATATCAATGCAAAGGCCCTAGACTACCTCCTCACGTGGTCCATCTCTCACTCGATAGTCATGTTTCTCAGGCACGGTACCGAGCACTCGATGTGAGACGCGATAAGAGGGTATGGTAGCTCATACCAAAGGCATTGGGGCATTTCCAGAGGCCAAATGCATGAACTTTTGATAAAGAAAGGCTACTAGCCTTGTGGGCTCTCATGCACCACTTATTTGATCCAATTGGCCAAAGGGCTCTTTTCCTTTTCATTTTTCCAATTTCTTCTTTTGTTTCTTTTTTTTATAAAGTCTACTAGCCTTGCAGTTTATTGAGCTAGAAGGATTCTCAAGGTCACGAAGGGGCTTATTCAAGGTCAAAGGAGAGAGTAAAGACTTTTTATAGGGAAATGGTGACACTTTTTCATGCTAAAGGCAAGTCACGAACAAGCGAGGGGTCTATTCATAACTAGACCTAGGCATCCAAGCTTAAAGCACCCCTAATACTCCTAACGAGAACATAACACACTCAAGCTACTTCACCCCTACTCAAAAGCTAAGTTCCCAACCTCAAACCTCTAAAATCGTCATATTAAGTCATTCCTTGACTAAGTGATGCAAAATCTATTTGTTATTTTTGATATTTTTTTTCTATTTACCCTATATGCAACCTAAATGTAACCTAAAAAGGAAATAAACAAACTAAAATACCCTCTCCTCCAAGCTTAAATGAAGTGTTGTCCTCAATGCTTCAAACAAGTCAAAAAGGCAAGGGGAAGGGGGAGGAGAAGAAATGAAAATAAAAAAGAAAAAGAAAAATCTAAAAGAAAGGGGGGGGGGAACTATTTACAAAGAGGAATTGAGTTGTCTAGTAAATAACACCTCAATGGTCGCAATGACTTTTCATATGAAACCGCACGCAATTCCAAAAATACCAAATAGGAAATAGCTAGAAGCCAAGCATGCACAAAGTAATGCATTACTATATGCCTAAATGGGGAGATAAAAAAAAGGGGGGGAATGAAAATAAAAATCAAGAAAATAAGAAGAAGAATCAAAATAAATATAAAAAGAAGAAAAAGGAAATGAAGAAAAACTATCATCACTATACACCCTTGCTCTCATGGAGTCAACAAGAACATTCGAAGGGCCAAGAGAGATTGGAGACTCCTTGAGTGGTGGCGGTTTGGGAACATAAGAAAAATAAATAGGGAAAGAAGTAATAAGACCAAGCCTTCTCGAAAAAGGTATGTGAGGGTCGAATAGGAATAACTTGAAACCTCACTCACATCACATAATTTCTCCACATTGGCTCTTTCACATACTGCCTCAACCACATATTTCTCTCCTTGTTTGTCATTAATATTTTCAACCACAAGCAAAAGCTCTCTTCTCACAAGGGAATCTTGGTCATTGAATGATTGAGGTGGGATAGAAGAAGAGTGAAGATTTGAGTCAATCGGGGAAGGAGGGGCAAAAAGGGAATGAAATTAGCTAGACAACACAATCTCACCTAAATCTAACCCCCAAGCTTGACTTTCAAGGTCAACTCATGATCAACTAGGTCATCCCCTTCCCTTAGCTAGTAAATTACTCACTAGCCATGAAAAGCATGAAATAAAAAAACTGAAGCAACAATGGTGATCCAACAATGGTGGAAATCATATTAAATAACCTAATCATCAACTAATTACTACTAATCAATGTTAAATCAAAACAAAACAAGTATTAAAGCAAATAAAGAGAAGAGATAGAATAAATACTCAAAGATGGATGGAAATCAATTGCAAAAATTCCTTTTAAATAGCTTTCATCTTCAACTTTAACAACCTAGATCTAGTTTCTCTCTCTTTAAACATTCAACTTCTCTCTCTACTCTCTCTAATTAATCTACTTAAAATTATGAAAATAAAACTTAGTTTTTTATTATTACAAAAATGGTCTTAAATACCACCAAAGTACTAAGGGCAAAGTCGTAAAACACAAAACTGAGACCGTCGGAAAGAAACTGAAGTTGTCCTAAACCGTCCGAAATCATCCGAAATTGCAATGGATCGACCCGCTCCAAACACAATGGAGCAACCGCTCCAAGGTTGCTCCAGGGTCGCTCTAAGTTTCTGCCCACTTTCTTTCAAATCTTCCTTCACGGAGCGCCTGCTCCGCCCATATGAGAGCGTCCTCTCCCCTGTTTTTACTCCTCTTCCTTGCAAATCTATCAAAAAGTACTCAAGAGGAGATTAGATGGGGGAGGGGGATGCAAATGCACATGCAACCTACCTAAATGCAAATGCACTAAAACTAATGCAAGGCATGCAAAAAGTAAATAAAAGGATGCAAAAGAGGAATAAATGGAATCTACATGGCCTATAATGCATCTAAATGACTTAGAATTACTCCTAATTAGTGAGCCTAGATCTCACTTATCACTGACATAAACTACAAAATCAAGGATGAATCACACTACAACTGAACTAATCACAACCTAGAACTAATAGCAATTCAAATATAAATCATGGTATAAACATAGTTTTCCTCCCTAAAACCCTAGAAAGACGACTACTCACTCATAATTGAATCAACAACGAACAATATAACATAAAAACTCAAACTGTGCATCATGAACGAATTAATAAGCAAACAAAGCAATCAAAGATTAAAGAACGGAAAAAAGAGAAAAGAACAATACCGAATGACGGAAAGCAATAACTTTTATTGAAAATAATCCGAGGTTCGATCTCCTTCGAATCTAATCTAAAGTGTTTACATATCAAAAGCTCTAAAACTCAACTAATGAGTGATAAAATAAAAGTGAATAAAAGATGTCTCTCTAATCGTAAGCTAAGCTATTTATATTAAACTAATAAAGCGATTAAAAAGAGAGCGAAAAGATAGAATTTCAGCGTATGAGTCGCCCGCCCTATCAGGCCGATGTTCGTGCCAACACCAAACTTCTTCTTTCGCCAAATAACAGCAGCAACACCGAAATAGAGCTACCCGCCTGATCGGGCCGAACTCCAGCCAAAGTCCATCTCCTTTCTTTCTACGCAAAACAGGACCACCACAAGGAATTTGCCCCCGCCCGATCAGGCCCGAGACCAGCGATGTTGGAGCGTGAAATTTGCCCGATCAGGCTGGATGGCCCGATGGCTTCGGGCCAAATGCAAATGGCTCTCAAAAAGACGTATTTCTCACCCAATGGCTTCAGGCTAGCTTGCCCGATCGGGCCATATATATTTGGTCTCGTTATTGTCGTAGAGATATTGTGAGCTATTTTAAGGATATTGTATATTCGGTGGGCCATAACCCACAGGTTTAAGGAAACGCTTCCGCTGATTATTATTCAATTGCGAGTTAATTAAGGCTAATCATGTTTCATTAAGGACCCCTATTTTTGGGGCGTTACTGATATCACGTATTTATATAGAGTTTTCTCCCTTATTTACAAGCTAATTTGTGCGTCATTGGAGCTCTTGGGAGCTATTTTGTGCTAACTATCGTATGTAGTAGTGGTTTCGTGTTTTAGTATTGAATTGCAGGTTTTATGGAGTTTTCTCCTTATTCCCGAGCCTTTTGGAAGCAACCACGGCTTTACGAGATGTTACGAGGCACGTAGGATGGCTCACGAGCTTTATGGATAGTTTAGGAGGTCCCAAGACCCCTAAACGTGAAGATTAGAGAGCCAAAGAGTCAAAAAGGAGGTCTCCGTACACTGATCGGGCAGAAATGGCCCGATCGGGCGAAGTATCTATGATCGGGTATGAAAGTCACGGACCCGATCGGGCAAGGCGTGCCCGATCAGATCGGGCGAGCATCAATGCACCAGACCCGATCGGGCGTAGTGTGCCCGACCCGATCGGGCCGGATGCTGCTAGGTGCCATTGTGATGCTGCGTGTCAAGAGAGCACGCTAGTGGAATTTGTGTGAGGACTCGATCACAGACCCGATCGGGTTCTGGATCGGGTGGACCTCATTTTGCGTTGAGTGCTGCGCTGCTGCTAACGAAGGCGCCAGAAGACCAAAAAATGTTAAAGCTGCTGGGCACCCGATCGGGTACTGTGCTCGGGCCTGATCGGGTACTGTGCTCGGGCCCGATCGGGTCTGGTGCCATTTGTCGCGAATTTCGTCTTTTGCTTCCTATTTTTAATTAGACTTGAGGGGTATTATAAATACCGTTTTCCTCATTATTTATAGAGATCTTTTATTCATCTTTCAAGAGGTTTAGACTAGTTTTATTCTTCATTGTTCTTAGTTTAATTCAAACACTTTAGATTAATTTAGAGGTGATCAAACCTATTTCAATTTCAATAAAGTTCCTGCTTTCCGTCAATTGGTATTCTTTCTTACCCTAATCTCTTTTATTATTCTTGATTGCTTAGTTTATTTATTTAATCGTTCATGATGCAATTGTTAGGGTTTCCAATTAGTTTTGTCGTTGTTAATTCGATCATGTCTGAGTAGTCTCTTTCTAGGGTGTTAGATAGGAAAGCCATGTTTATACCATGATTGCGATTTAGATTTCTATCAATTTCTAGGGCTTGATTAGGGTGATTGTGATGTGGTTTGTTCTTTATTGAGTAATTAACGTTATTGCGCAGTTTCGTTGGTTGCTTGTGGTTAATAGTTGTTTGCACAGATCCGTCTTACGACTAGAGGCCTAGGACACGTCAGTAGTTCTGATTACGTTAGTGAATATGCGGCGTATGTTGAACTATGAGCGTTGAGTCTTAACCATAGCTCAACATAGGCTCTAATCACCCGACTCTTGACTTAGGTTTTGGTAGTAGTTGACCCTATTTGATTGGTATAAGCATGGTGGACCGACCTAATACCCTAGGTTTTTATTCCATAGTTTAATCCTCAATTTATTCCGTCTTCTGTAGTCTATTCTTTAGTTTAATTAATTCCTTCCTGATTTCATCTGGAGTAGCTGAATTGGTTGAATATTGATTTAGAAACTCTGTCTCCCTGTGGATTCGACCCTGCTTCCACTGACTACCTAGTTAGAGGTCCGTAGGTTTATTTTTGATTAGGTGACACGACTAAAACCTATCAGTTACACATCCCCACTCTCCCCTACTATCTTTCCCCCTACGTGACTCCTACCTCAGCCACCCCTACCACCGAAAACATCACTCCAAACGAAAAATGTTCGCGTCCGGCTGCCATATCTCAGCAAAAGTCATTATCAACGACTTATCCATATTCAAAACACATGAGCTTGGGCAAATAAGTCAACCAAATATAATCCACCAACTCCCTAACTGTGTGACTCATGCTTGAGTACGAATCTCGAAACCTTAAACAAAACTTATATCGCTTATACACTTCAAACCCCCAAGACTTTCCAGCCTAAATCCATGCAACAGCATGTCTCCCATAACTTAGTATACCGGTACCGTTGATGGGACCACCAGGCATCGACTCAGTCACCATCGAAGAACTACCATCTACTACCGACTCCCTCTTACCCCTCCTAATACTAGAAGATACGTCGGTAGAGCATGATGCACTAGAAGAACGTGCAAATTTTCTGTCACCAGTCTGTCGGTTGCCTACCAATGCACAGTCTCCCAAACCGCGACGTCTTGAACCTTGTCTTGCTGCGAGTGAGGCAGTGTTGTTCCACCAGCAATGTCAAAGTCGTCCTCAAACAAGTCCTCAACATCTAGGAAAAATGCCCCCTCTAGCTCGTGACAAGGTTAGCAAGCAACATTCTCACGCGTTTAGGTTTGGCAAAGCACCGGTAACAAATGAAGAAAGGTGTGACCAGAAGACATCACTACAATTGCATAGTCTCTGGTGTGGATATCGCTTACCAAATGTCTCCGTGGCCAAGGCTTTCCCTTTGCCCTTTCCTCTAGCCATGTTAATTTGGTCTTTTATATAAAATTATTAATGTAGTAAACTACAATATTTTATTTAATAAAACTTTAACCATAACATCATTTAATATGATATATTATAAAAATAAATGTTATAGATATATATTACGGCTATATGAACCCTTAATCTATAAATAACATCGCATGAAGTTTCTAAATATTTGGTTTTACTATAACTAACATTTGGAACTAACCTATTCACATTTTTTCATAATAAAAATATATTTTAGAATAGTTATGCATCGTATAATAAAAATATTAATTAAATTACACATAATATGCTAATTATTTATAGTATAATCGGAATACTAATTGATATATTTACACTTATTCTTAATACAAATTAGAATTAACATATGTAGAATGAAAATATTTTTTAAACTAATTATTAATTAATAATTTATATATTGTTTGGGCTCATTCCAGTCATGTCCCACTTTACCGGTCAAATGACTAAAATACCCTTGGGGTGTAAAATTACCATTTTTACCCCTGGGACTTCATAGGCCAGAAGGTGCAGGCTTTTAGTCAAGCCCACTAACAAAAGGCCTTCATGACATCATCACCTTCACCAGGTGACGTCACATCAGTACAACCTATAAATAGTACTTTCATCTGATCAGTCAGGTACGTTTTTACACGCACTCCAAAGCATTTACTTGTACTATTCTCTGACCTTCTGAGATCATATCTTACTTAAGCATCGGAGACACGATCCTGGGAATATCCCCTGGGTACTTCACCGTGCTCGGTTTTGCAGGTACTCGAATTTACTAGACCTCGGATTGTTACTGGTTACTACCCTAGCTGGATTTGGACTCCCCTGAACTACAAATCTCTATTGTGTTTCTTGTACCCAAAACAGTTGGCGTCGTCTGTGGGGAAGACATTACATCTGCATTTTTTCGAAACACCATGACACAAGGACAAAGTACCCGAGGTATTGCTGCTCGAAAAACCACTTCTGAGAATGCGCAGACCACCCAGCTAAACCAAGGAGGTGCGATCGTTGAGGACGAAACCGACCTCCCTCAAGGTGGAAGCCAGCCTGCCGCAGCTTTCGAAGGGCCTCCACCACCAGTTACTTACACCGACTTACGGGAATTCGAGCTCCGATGGAGAGGCACATGATTAATGTTATGCAACAGCTCGTTTTAGTGATCAAAACTCAATAGGCTACTCCCCCTGATCGAGGCATAGTCCTGGATCAACCCCGGGATCATCGAAGGCCAGCAAACAAGGAGCATGCCCTAACCGAGCATGTTGTTGGTCCATCAAAAAGAGCACCTGCCATGTCGAAAGGGGAGTCTATCCTGTTACTAACTCATGATGACGCTCGATATCTCATACAATAAAAGCAAGTGAGGAGCAAGAACTTCGGCGCTCGAATGATAATCGAAAAAAAAGAGAGCAGTCCTTTGTAGGGGACTCGAAGTATCCAGGGGCCACATGAACCTCAGGGCAGTCACGCCGACAGACTAACCATTACACACCGAGGAATGAGGTCGAACACAACATCGAAGAACCTGAAGAAGTCGTTGAATCTGGTTTTCGAGTTGGCTCGGCAATGCCACATAAGTCCCCCTTCAGTCGACATATTATGGAAACCCCTAACCCGGGAAAAGTCAAGATTCCCATGATCGAACATTATTCAGGCACTACTGACCCCGCCGGTCACCTGGCGGCGTACAAAGCACAAATGAGTGTGCAAACCTTCTGCGAGGCCACATGGTGTAGGTATTTCCCGACTACACTCAAAGGTTTGGCCCTCAATTGGTTCACCAGCTTGCCTTCTAGAATCATCACAAGCTTCTCGGCCCTCGAGGTGTTATTCTCACAACATTTCATTGCGGTCAAGCGCCACAAGAAGACAGACATGCATCTAATGTCGCTCTCTCAGCAGAAGGGGGAGAGTTTGAGCTGCTACATCAAGAGGTTCAATGAAGAATCTATCAAGGTATCCGACCTCCAGGATAGTCTGTTACAGCCTGATGAATGGCCTCCACCCAGATCGATTCAAGTTCGAATTGGCCATGAGGGAAATCTTAACGCTTACTGATGCAATGAGGCAAGCACAAAAGTTCATTCAAGCATCGGACATCTGTAAGTCCATGCAAGACGAAGGAAGTACTAAGAGGAAGAATGAGTCATCGAATTTTAAGGATGGCATGTCTGATAGGTTAAAGAGACATCAACCATCGGACGGAGGTCGTGACCCTCGTTACAACATCAATCGACGAGAAATATAACTCGACTTAAAGGAGAAGTCTTTGTTTCCCAAACCTACTCCCATCAAGATGTCGAATTTCAGGAGAGACAAGAAGTTATGGTGCGAGTACCATCGAGATTGTGGTCATACAACCAACGACTGTCGAGAATTGAAGAGAGCCCTAGACAAGCTTGCTGATGAGAGAAAATTGAACAAATATCTAAAAAAAACCATGGGATGAGCGTCGAACTGAGAAGAGAGAACCTGAGTCGAAAAGCGACGAGACCGAAGGGTACGTCTCTTGATCATCGAACCGATCAACAAGGCACATACAGGGGCTAATGGTACCTCGACCTTGTCGGTCAATGAACATATCGAAATCTGTCATGCTTAACTTCTGTTTTTTCTTAGACTTATAAAATGTCGCGATCTTACCGGTCAAAACGGCCTTGTAAATGACCAAGTTATGAAATGAAACACGGCCTAGCAGGTCATTTGAGATCTATTTAGTTGAATTTATTTTTAGACCTAACAGGTCACTCAACATTGAAGCCACGTCGAATTAACAGGGGCACACCTCCACGCCGAGGCTACCTCGAACTCTTTAAAGAAACACACAATTTCTATAACTGAGCTACCTCGAGACTTCTCAAGAGACATTCCTTGATCCAAATGCTATGAAATATTTTCCAAGTATTGAAGCCCTTCCAAAGGCACCTACTTCGAGCAAAATGAGTACAACACTCATTAGCCCTTGCCAGGTTCCCTTGAAGTTCTAAATCCCTTCACACAAGGCACCCCCTCGAGCAAAAGTGAGTATGACACTCATTAGCCTAACCAGCCCACCTCGAGCAAACAAGCCCTTCCAACAAGGCACCTACCTCGAATGAACCTGAAGCTCATTAGCGCTAACCGAGCTAATTCGAGTAGAGGTTATTCGAGCAACGACATTCGAAAAGTGTCACTCGTTCAGGGCATGCAACTACCTTGAAATAAATGAGGAGTCCCCTAGTATGAGCATGCATCGAATGAGGTTACTCGAAGAATATGAAATATTTTCTAGTCAAAGCCCTTCTATAAGGCAACCACCTTCAAGGCATACTCATGGACCACTAAAATATGAGGGTGGTCGAAGTTTCCATTGATCACCAAAGAATGAGGGTGGTCGAAGTTTCCATGGATCACCAAAGAATGAGGGTGGTCGAAGTTTCCATGGATCACCAAAGAATGAGGGTGGTCGAAGTTTCCATGGATCACCAAAGAATGAGGGTGGTCGAAGTTTCCATTGATCACCAAAGAATGAGGGTGGTCGAAGTTTCCATTGATCACCAAAGAATGAGGATGGTCGAAGTTTCCATGGACCACCAAGAGTGAGGGTGGTCGAAGTTTCCATTGATCACCAAAGAATGAGGGTGGTCGAAGTTTCCATGGACCACCAAGAGTGAGGGTGGTCGAAGTTTCCATTGATCACCAAAGAATGAGGGTGGTCGAAGTTTCCATGGACCACCAAGAGTGAGGGTGGTCGAAGTTTCCATTGATCACCAAAAAAAGAGGGTGGTCGAAGTTTCCATTGATCACCAAAGAATGAGGGTGGTCGAAGCTTCCATGGACCACCAAGAGTGAGAGTGGTCAAAGGTTATCACATACCGCCTAGGTTGAGGGTGGTCGAATTTTCTTATACCACCTAGGTTGAGGGTGGTCGAATTTCCTTATACCACCTAGGTTGAGGGTGGTCGAATTTTCTTATACCGCCTAGGTTGAGGGTGGTCGAATTAGATCACTATTGATTGAGAGTGGTCGAAGCCTCATGAATCACTATTTATTGAGGGTGGTCGAAATTCTTATAAACCACCCATAAGTTAGGTGCTCGAAGTTTTACTAACAACCTTAACCAGGGTACGTCGAACTCCTCTAAACCTCGTAGAACGAGGGTGGACGAATTCTCACAAACACCCTTAACCAGGGTACGTCAAAATTATCCACTTAGCCATGAGCAAGGCTATGTCGAATATCACAAGCAAGAGTATTCTGCTCCACATCGAAGTTTCATCAGGATCCTAAACTCCAACGTAGAGCGTGGAGCTAATGATGGGACTCAATTTTGGCACGGTCTTCTATGAGAAAGATGGGTCGAAGGCACGAAGCAGCTCATAAGAAATTTCTCTTTAAAAGTTAAAATGCTTCGAGCTGCTATTACAATACATGGGCATCAGTCATAAAATACAAAAATAAGAGGCATCATCACATGATCAAATCAAACTTTGAGTTGCTATACGTCGATCATCGTCGTCATCACATGAATAACGCACCTCGTATATTTTGAGAACCTCTTGCAGAGAGTAATACATCACCTCTTTTCGGGTGATATCACTCAAAGGATCATTCAAGCAACATCATTCGAGCAACACCATTCGAAGAGAGTCATTCGAGCAACATCCGCCGATCGAGGCCATTCGAATAAAGACATACATGTACCTCGAAATGTTTTGAGGAGTCCTCAATATTGGACAACCTATTCTTCCAATGGAGTCACTCGAGCAAACATCCTTCGATCAAGGTGATTCGAAAATCCACATACATACACAAGAACAAGATTGCTCAGACATCACCATCCATACATTATATTAGCCATGGTAGTTCCTCGGCTCCCGCATCATATTCGAGCTACCTCGAATTCTCTTACAAGATAGGATAAAAAGAGAGAGGCTTGATGTTGAGTTAGCATGGACTTCGATCAAGCGTCTTAATCATGGGTGAGCTTAGAATAGGTGCATCGGCGTTATTTGGCTGTTATAGTGTAAGCTACCTCGAAAAATACGGGAGTTGTGCATAGAAGTACGAGACAATCGCAGCAACAGAGATCGCACTAGAAAATCATGATCCACATCATATGATCAAGTCAATAACTTTGAGCATGAAAAATGATAGCTGGGCATATACATCATCATCCTCATTGCATGAAGCGTGATCAAGCCACCTAGTCATCATCAAATGATTGATACTTCGGATTAATTCGTCTCCACCCCATGATCGAATTTCATGATCATCATTCAAATTAGATGCAGCATGAAATATATTGAAGAAATAACATCATCATGATCACCGTATGATCATCCCACGAGAGAAGCTACACTTCCATGCCTCGAATAAGCTGCATGATTAACCCAGGGGATCCATCAAGCCAACTTCGAGCACCATCATAATCATCATCACGTGATCAAACCATATGATCACACCCGATTTAGTTTCATGATCATTTTGGCAATGATGGAATTAACCTCGAGCTTCACCATCATCGCACCCGAACGAATTCTATGATCATACTCACAAGATCAAGTTAACCTCGAGCGTATTTGAAAGAACACTCGAAGTTAGGCTGTTGGTCACATGCCTCGAGTTAGCGTGAGAAGCTACGCTGCTACACAAAGCATCATGATCGAGCCATTCGAGTTTATTTGGTTCGACTACGGACTCCAAGATCAAACTATTCAAGTTTATACACAATCATTCGAGGTTGTTCGGTTCGACCTCGAACTCCTTGATCAAGCCATTGGAACTTGTTCCATGATCATGTCAAGTTCGAGCATACAAAGTGAATGGTCGATGAGCATAACTGGGCAAGAATATACCTCGTGCTACCGAGCTTTATATGGATAAATGGAAAATGCTTGTGTGGGAATTTGGCCGACGTCTTGCAATATGGGTGAGATTTCGGTTTTAAAATGAGGAGACAAGAAATGAAAGCAAGGTAGTAGCCTCGAACATGGGTCGAAGTGGTGCTGCTGCGTGAGCGCTTACGTCGAAGTAATGGAAGGGTGAGTCGAAGTGGTGCTGTCGTGTGAACACAGGTGTGTCGAAGTGATGTATAAGTCTTGCGAGTTGATGCAAAGGTCGAAGATATAATGCCTCGAATTCTTAAAATGAGAGAGCAACAAGATGGGTCAATTGACGGTCGAAGCCGATGCATGGGTCACTGCCTCGAGTTTTTTAAAGATGGGTATGAAGACGAAATACAAGTAAAACATTGAATTGTATGGGAATTCGAAGCACGTGCGCTAGAAGACAAAAAATAATATATATATAAAAAAAAGAGGGTGCTTTGAATTACAACCAGGCGTTATATTCACATGCATCGTCATGGAGAGTAATATATTCATCATGATGCATGTTTAGAAGAGTAATTGCATGTGTTAAAGTAAAAACACAAGTGCTTCGAATTTACTTCCTTAGTGGAGCACATGGACTATATTACAAAATTGTCATTTGGTCTTCTCATCCATTCTCACATTCGACTTATGAAACGAGTCATTCCACTCCACACCCAAACCTCGAGGAGCTTAGCTTCCGAGTCTTTGGAACTCACTCGGGTCGAAGAACGGGTTCGGGCACCGTTTCGAATTTAAAGTCACTCGAGTTTTGAGGTTATTCGAATTTTAAGGACATTCGAATTTTGAGGTCATTCAAAATTTATGATCATTCGAGTTAGTGGTAGCCATCTGAGCTTAAAACCACTCGAAATTGAGGTTAGTCGAAATTGAAGTCACTTGAAGTTGAAGCCACTCGAATTTGATGTTAGTCGAAGTTGAGGTTAGTCGAAGTTGAGGTCAGCCGAATTTGAGGTCATTCGAATTCTCAACAAATCCCTTAACCAGGGTACGTCGAATTCCATAGAAGCCTATCCTAATGAGGGTAGTCGAATTCTCAGAAAAACTCGATCTGGGTACGTCGAAACTTGTACTTAGCCTCGAACAAGGGTGCTCGAACTCTCAAAAAGAACAAACGTTCCGCTCCACATCACAGTTTCATCAAGATCCTAAACTCTGACATAGAGCGTGGGGCTAATGTTTGGGCCCATTCCAATCATGGCCCACTTTACAAGTGAAATGACTAAAATACCCTTGAGGCGTAAAATGCCCTCTCCAGCCACGACCCACCTTACCGGTGAAATGACTAAAATACCCCTTGGGTGTAAAATTACCATTTTACCCTTGGGGCTTCATAAGCCAGAAGGTACAGGCTTTCAGTCAATCCCACTGACAAAAGGCCTTCATGACATCATCACCTTCACTAGGTGACGTCACATCAGTACAACCTATAGATAGTACTTTCATCTAATCAGTCAGGTACGTTTTTACACGGACTCCAAAGCATTTACTTGTACTATTCTTGACCTTCTGAGATCAAATCTGACTTAAGCATCGGAGAGCGATCCCGGGAACATCCCCGGGGTAGTTCACCGTGCTCGGTTTTGCAGGTACTCAAATTTATTAGACCTCGGACTGTTACTGGTTACTACCCTTGCTGGATTTGGAGTCCCCTGAACTACAAATCTCTATAGTGTTTCTTGTACACGAAACATATATTATGCTAATTTCATTAAAATTTCTATTTTATATATGTTATTTTGTTCTAACAATACATAAAAATAATTAAATTATCACTCCCTCCGTTTTATATAATAGGGACGTTTGGACTATTTTATGCATGACAAAAAACATAGTCATCTGGGATCTTGTTTGATTCAACTTGATGTATATTTTTTTATATCAATGTTTTATAATTTTTACTCAAGCGTAATTAGAGATATTTATGACCAAATATATGCATTGGCAAGCGTGAAAAGTACAAATATCCATATTAAACAAAAACATGGGGAGTATAAATTACCAATTCTATGTGCATACTAAATTAATTATATTAACATAATAAACAATTAATAAATACTAATCAAAAATTATTTATATATATATATATACAACATTAATGAAATAATTAATTAAATAATTTTTCATTTAATTAAACATTGAAAATTAGCAATATACACAACATTTCAGTTAACATCATAATTAAGTTTTTTTTAATCAATGTATATTTATACAAGCACATATTATAACATTAGCATATGATAGCATATTTAAATTAATTAAACATTAACTAATTAATATTGAAAATAAATAAATAAAATGAAAAGGTTTGGCCGGCCACCACAAACGACCGCCCATGTGGTCAGCTGTTGGTGGCAGGTCAAACCTTTAACCGTTGACAAACAAAACTTATTTTATGACACTGGTGACCAGTTGACCACTGATGGCTAGCTGTGGACTTTTTTTTGGCATCCTCTTGCTCTTGCAACGATCTTTGCTCCGGCATGGATGTGGTGGCTTTCTTATCCAGCCAGTGGTGGCCGCTCGGAATTCCGTTGAGGCTTAGGGGAGGTGAGTACGAAAGGTGAGGAGCGAAAGGGTGGTTGTGGGAGTCAAAGGTATATGGGTGCAGTTTTATAAGAAATCTAAATTTTTACGACGTTATGCAGGTGCTAAGAGGTTTTTAGTGTGTCGTTAAGGCACTAAGAACCGCTTTCCAAACAATATTTATAAACCTAACTAGCAACTATTGTGAACGTAATAACGGCAAATCAAGGGTCGAACCACAGGGAAAAAGGGATTGACTAAGGTCTATTAAGTCTAAGACTACCTAAGTGAAGGGGATTTGGGGGATGTGAAGGATTGATTAACTATCAACTAAAACTAGCTAAGGAATAACAACTAAAAATCAAGTATGAGAGGTAAATATAATAAGGCAAACACTAGAGTTCGGGCTACTAGTATAAATTCGGGCTAGGCAACAACAATCAATGCAATTACCGTTCAAAGGCGAATATCATGCAAAGTTATGTTCTCCTCTAAATTACTCGAGTCCTCTCTCGAATGGCCCTTAAGAGTAGTCAATTAATCAATTAACTAGATCCTCTCTCGAATGGTCTCTAGTCAATTGATTAATGGATTCAATATGCTTGGAAAACCCCTAATACAAGGATCCTCTTAATTTATACCCAATCTCTTGCTCTAGAAATTAAGTTGATCCAAGGAAATGACAAAGAAATCAATATTTAATTAAGAGGAATTGAAATCTAAAATCCCTAGCATAAACGTGATCAAGATCTACCCTATGGTGTCAAAACACCAAGATCAATGCATAATAATCAATAGAAAACATAATTACATGAGCATCATAATAAAGCACTTAATTCATACTTTCGCCCCAAACCCTAAATAATGAACTACTCACTAATCATGGATCCTAAGCAATAGAGATTAACAAAATTAAACATAATTAACAAAGCAATGAAAATAGAGATAAGAGATAGAAAGAAATATGCTTGGATTAATTGAGTAATGAAATCTTCAATTAAAGTGCCAATGTAAGAGAGCAAGAGTTTGAGAGCGTTTTGAGATAATAACTAAGTGTTTTAGAATGCTAAAGTGTCGACCAATACAAACAAAACACATAACCAATTTATAATATTCTCAAAATAACGACGGAAAATCGGGAAAAACCCCAAACTATAGCTCTACACAGGCGTTTCCAAAACGACACGGGCGTGTAGACCCGATTCTCTGAAATCAGACGTCCTCAACCAAGTCTTCACAATAGCATTGTATCCATAAAATTCAGCCAGCACGGGCGTATCAAAATAGACACGGGCGTGTTGGCTTGATCTTCTCAAATCAATGGGCAAGCAGCGGTGAGACAGAAAGAAACTGCCTTCGCACAAAAAACCCAGCACGGGCGTGTCAATATGGACACGCCCGTGTGCCCTTCAAACTCTTGAATCAACAGCAAAGAAAAGTTCTTACTTCCTCCTTCAAAATGCTACACCGCCATGTCAATATCCACACGGCCGTGTAGACCTGCTCTCACGCTCATCCAAATCCCAAATTCCACCAAGAGTCCTCCAATGACCAAATGGCTTCAAAACCTGCTAGTTAGCATGGAAATAATCCAAAATCAACTAAACAGATCATGAAATGACAATGTAACTCAAAGGTGACAAAAACCATGCAATGCTAGAATTAAATGCTCTAAACTACATGCAAAGACACTAAAAATGATCTACAATTAAGCACAATAAAGTGCTTATTAAACTCCCTAAGCTTGTCAAATTGCTTGTCCTCAAGCAATGCAAATCAAATACAAGGGCAAGAGTTCAATGACTTCTCACAATAGTAAGCATGCCAAGATAGAGAATAAAGACCTTTCAAACAGTTTCGTCAATAAATGTAAAACACCATCAAGTCTCAAAGTTTATAACACAAGGAAAAGAAACCAATCTTAGCACGAGTTCTCCCCCAAGCTTGGCTCAGTCCTATGGATGGTAGCTCTTACTTTAGTCATGCTTATGGTCTCTCGTGTGTTTATAAGGTTACAATGATCTCTCAAGGCTTATTTCCGTTGACTAAATCCTACCATAGGCTTGCATATCTTCTCACTCTCCATCGCGTGAGAAATTAGTTCTTTTCAAGAATCATGAGGACTTTATCAAGGTTGTAATAAAGTCTAAAGGTAAGGGTGTGGAGACATTTGGGAATTTGATGCTAAATAGGGGAAAGTGAAGCCTCTTAATTCGACACCGTCCAAATAAACGCTAACCCAAAACCATCTAACTTTGTTACAACCACTCAATTAACCAATAATACCTCCTCCAATAGCATCTCCTAATCTCTCTTTATTAAGTACTAAGAACAAAACCACAATTTTTTTGTTGGGATATTTGATGTTCTCATTTTTTTTCTCTTTTTCTTTGTTTTTTATCACGAATAAGGAAGAGAGATAGGAGACCAACAAGAAGTGGGGAGGAGGTGAACTCAACACAGAACGTGAGTTCTAACCAAACATATCATCCAACCAAATCAAATCCCTATCAGAGCACTGAATCACAAGACATAGCCCTCATTAATCTAGTTTCACAATCCCCTAGGTTAGGAAATCGGTAATAGGCTAGAGATGTGATTTAAACAAGAAAACAGGCTCAGGGTCACGAGGGTGATAAAGAAGATAAGATAATGTGGGTGGCATTTGGCAATGTAGTTCAAATAGATATCGGACGCCTCAATAGTATTCAAGAATCAAACTAGTCAATGCAATTTCAAGGAGAATCAATGCAAGTTATAGAGAACATTCGTCAAGGAAGAGCATCACACAACAAGTAGATAAGACTGAAAAGATGTCAGTTTATAAGGCCATAAAAACATGCTCTCAGTTTTCAGGTCATCAAGAAAAAACACATGTGTACCAAAGGCGGAGTTATATCCTAAATGCAATCTATATGCACATGCAAGACTAAAGGATTCTACATGCACCCTAAACATGATAATAAATGCTAATATGCAATCTAAACATGACACTAAAATTCAACTAATATGTACATCCTCCCCCAAGCTAAACCACACAGTGTCCTCACTGTGAATAGTCTAATGATAACCATAGCAAGGGAGGGGAAAAATGCGACTCACTGGTCGCGGCGGAGTTGGGAAGTAGAACTACCAGGATACCAGCCACTGCGTCTAGCCTAACCTTTCAAATCAGAGCGAAGACCTCGGAACTCCGAGGTCAATGTGGAGAACTCTCCTACATAGATTGGTAATATTGGCGAGTAGCCAAGTGGGAGTCCTGTTTGGATTGAACGTAAGCCTGAGGGATTGAACGTCCATTCTTAAGTCACCAAACCCTTTCTAAAGGGCATCCAGCTACTGCTCCATCGATCCATATGCCCCGTGGGCGGCTTCTCATCATCTCCTCCACCTTCTACATTCATATCCTCCTCCTCACCCTCATTCGCCCTGGGAGGCCACTCAAAATCTGGCTCAAAGATCCAGTTTTCTTGGTTGTAGATAGCTGTTTGGTAGGTGTCGAGAAGCAGCAGTAAAACGTACCTCGATTGAAACAATAAAGTTCCAATGAGGTACAGAGAAGTAGACCAAATAATTAAATAAAAACTTAGAGAACTAGCCGTCTCACCGGCAACGGCGCCAAAATTTGATAGGTTTTAGTCGTGTCACCTAATCAAAAATAAACCTACGGACCTCTAACTAGGTAGTCAGTGGAAGCAGGGTCGAATCCACAGGGAGACAGAGTTTCTAAGTCAATAATCAATCAATTCAGCTACTCCAGATGAAATCAGAAAGGAATTAATTAAACTAAGGAATAGACTACGGAAGACTGAATAAATCGAGGATTAAACTATGGAATAAAAGTCTAGGGTATTAGGTCGGTCCACCATGCTTATACCAATCAAATAGGGTCAACTACTATTAAAACCTAAGTCAAGAGTCGGGGGATTAGAGCCTATGTTGAGCTATGGTTAAGACTCAACGCTCATAGTTCAACATACGCCGCATGTTCACTAACGTAATCAGAACTACTGATGTGTCCTAGGCCTCTAGTCGTAAGACGGATCTGTGCAAACAACTATTAACCACAAGCAATCAATGAAATTGTACACTGACATTAATTACTCAATAAGAACAAACCACATCACAATCACCCTAATCAAGCCCTAGAAATTGATAAAAATCTAAATCACAATCATGGTATAAACATGGCTTTCCTATCTAACACCCTAGAAAGAGAACTACTCACTCATAATTGAATTGACAACAATAAGACTAATATGAAACCCTAAGAATTGCATCATGAACAATTGAATAATTAAACTAAGCAATCAAAGTAATTAAAGAGATAAAGAGTAGAGAAGAGTACCAATTTGACGGAAAGCAGGAACTTTTATTGAAATCGAAATAGGTTTGATCACCTCTAAATTAATCTAAAGTGTTTGAATTCAACTAAGAACAATGTAGAATAAAACTAGTCTAAAACCTAATGAAAGATGAATAAAAGATCATTGAAAGATAATGAGGAAAAGGTATTTATAATACCCCTCAAGTTCACTAAAAACGGAAACAAAAAGTGAAAAAGCGCGATTAAAGCACCAGACCCGATCGGGCCCGAGCACAGTACCCGATCGGGTCCACATACAAATTCTCCCAACTTCACTTATGGGCTCTGGCAGCAGCAGTGCAGCAATAAGGCGAGAAAACGGCCCACCCGATCGGGTCGGGCGGTAGTCACCCGATCGGGTCTGGCGACAACTTGGGCCAGCGTGTTCCCCTCGCCTGTAGCACCGCAACGAGACCAAGCAGCACTCCACCCGATCAGGTCGGGCGGTAGCCACCCGATCGGGTCTGGGGACATGCTTCCTCGCCCGATTCGATCGGGCAAACATCGCCCGATCGGGTCCGCAACTTTTATACCCGATCATAAATACTTCGCCCGATCGGGCTATTTCTGCCCGATCAGTGCACGGAAAACTCCTTTTGACTCCTTTGCTCTCTAATCTTCACGTTTAGGGGTCTTGGGACCTCCTAAACTATCCATAAAGCTCGTGAGCCACCCTACGTGCCTCATAACATCTCGTAAAGCCGTGGTTGCTTCCAAATGGCTCGGGAATAAGGAGAAAACTCCATAAAACCTGCAATTCAATACTAAAACACGAAACCACAACTGCATACGAAAGTTAGCACAAAATAGCTCCCAAGAGCTCCAATGACGCACAAATTAGCTTGTAAATAAGGGAGAAAAATCTATATAAATACGTGATATCAAACTCCCCCAAGCTAAACCTTTGCTTGTCCTCAAGCAAACAGCACATGAACATGGAATAGATTACCTCACCCCAAAGATAGAAACAAATCAAAGCTCAAAACATTTTCAAGACTAAGAATCGTTCAAGCAGGCATAATTCAAGCTTGGCTAATCAAATCCATCCAACCACCAATCATTCAAGCAATTTATCAAGTTTAAGCATCCACAAAGCATACAAGTCCTGAAAAGGCACTCACAAGGGTGTCACTCCTCTCAATTTTGTGGCAGGCAAAGAATGTGCCCGAACACTCACCAACCCGACCATAAGTACCCTTCCCACTCACACTCTCATGTGTTTAAGAAGGTTCAATGACGCTCATCCTAGTCAAGTCGACTCAATTAGCAGAAATACTCTTTAACTTTGACAAACTGACTCGAAATCAATCAAATGAACAATGCAGACATAAGCTCAAGAGGACTTTATAGGGTTTTAATGGGGCTTAGGCGAGAGGTAGGGGATACTTTTGGGTAATGTGGTGGAAAAACCAAGAAAGGGGGAGCATAAATCATTCAAACAAGGCCTAAGATGGCCTACACAACTCCCAAGAATCACCATAAAACCATGTAAAGTAACCCAACTCTCATAAATCAATGAAAAGCTCATAACAAACCCAATTTTCTAGCAATGGAGGGAATATTCTTTTATGAACGTACGTGAATGAAAGAACTAGAATTCTTTTGAATTTTCATTTCATTTTTCTTTCATTTTTCTGAATTTCATTCACGCAACTCTAAACTTGCTTTCTTTCTTTTCTCTTTCTCACTCTCAAACCACAGCAAATACACTTTTAAATTCCTCAAAAACCAAACTAAACCAACAAACCAATCTCAAACTCAACCCATACAAAAGCTCCCCCAAGCTAGGCTTGGAATAATATCAAGTGAAGGCTTTTGGCTCATAATAGGGGTTTAAGTAACACGAAACAAGTCATTAGGCTCAGCGGGGCTAAGGAGGATAAAAGTATATCAAAAACTCACTCTGAAGCTCAAGAATAAGACAAAAGAACGCCTCTATCACAGCACATGCTACAAGTCATCTAAAATCAGACAAGTACGAAGTCAAAGTCAAGATCAATCCACTAAAGAGGAACTAACACACAAGAATAGACTGGATAATAATATGAATCCAATAGGCTACAAAGAGGCCTCACAGTCTAACCAATTCAGGTATGCAGCACAAAGTGGTCTAATATAATCCAGAAATGCTCGAAATCATAGCAATCAAACATCAAATCATAGCCTCAAGATCACAAATGCCCAGCTATCCAGAAAACAAAGTCAAATCAATTTCAAATAGAGCACAACAAGGGGCACAGGGAGGCAACTAAACCAGTCATGGGAACCATATTTTTTCATTTTTTCAGTATTTTCCGAAAGCAGTAAAATTATTCTAGAAAGCAGTAAAAGAGATAGGGAATACAAACAGAACTCCTCCCCCAAGCTAAACTTGGCAGTGTCCTCAATGCCAAAAGGTGATAAGGACTATGCTAAGAGGAAAAACAATGTTAGTACCCTCACTCTCGCTCACAAAAGGAAGAAAAATAAAAAGAAAAGAAAAAGGGAAAGAAAAGAAAATAAGAGTTGCCTCTCGCACAGCGCTGGTTTATAAAGGTCCCGCACGACCATAATCCTCCCTCTCTCAAATAGGAGGGGCTTGGCAGTGAGTGCCACCCTCATTAAACATCTTTCTCCTCCAAATGTTCTTGACAATGCCTCCAGACGGTGAGGCAACCTTAGGTGGAATTTGAACCTTCTCCACCCCTACTTCATCTAAAACCTTATCCCTGCAAAAAGATTGTTCAAGCATAGGAGCCTTAACAGCATTGGTTAGTTTAAAAATCACTTTATCATCACCAACACTCAGAGTTAAAGACCCAGACTTGACATCAATGACAGCACCAGCAGTACACAAAAACGGCCTACCCAAGATAATAGGAATCTGGGCATCCTCATCCATATCTAACACCACAAAATCAACAGGAATATAGAATTTCCCTACCCTAACAGGAACGTCCTCTAAAACACCTAGAGGGTATTTTATAGAACGATCCGCCATCTGTAAAGTGATTTGTGTGCATTTAAGGGCTCCCATGTTCAGTTTCTTATAAACAGACAATGGCATAACAGAAACGGAAGCACCTAAATCACACAAAGCCTTATCAATAAAAATAGGTCCAAGATGGCAGGGTATAGAAAAACTACCAGGATCTTTTAACTTTGGTGGGGTTTTATTTTGAATAAAAGCACTACACTCTTCAGTAAGAGCGACACGTTCTACCCCACCAAAGTCTCTTTTCTTAGTAATCATGTCTTTCAGAAATTTGGCATAAACAGGCACTTGGGTAATTAAGTCTGTGAATGGAATCGTTACCTCAAGGTTCTTGACCATAGACAAGAACTTACCAAACTGCTGATCGACCTTGGACTGTTGCATCCTGTGAGGGAAAGGTAGCCTTGGTGTAAAAGGCGTTTCAGAAACCTTCTCCTTTTTCTTCCCTGTCTGTTCAGCTTCTGCAGACAAATCGACTTCAGACGTCGAATTCTTTCTTTTCCCTTCCTCTACCACCCTCTTCTTCCCTGCAGTCGGGGTAACCTCATCAATGGGCACTGGAGGGGCATCATATGCAATGCCACTACGAAGAGTGATGGCATTCACATGTTCTCTCTGAACTGGTTGCCCTGGCAATTGTCCCTGCTGCCTCTGTGCATTAGATTCTGCCAACTGAGCAACTTGAGCCTCGAGAAGTTGGATGTGCTTCTCTTGAGCCCTCCTTGTTTCCTCATTTGCCTTTTGCATAGTCAATATCAGTTTCATCAGTTCAGAATTGCTAGGCTCTTGTGGGTTGTTTTGTGGAGGTGGGGTGTGGAAATTTTGTGGAGTTTGGAAGTTATTGGGATGATGGAAGTTTTTTGGTGGTGGTCTTTGGAAATTTTGTGGGGTTTGATGGTATGAAGGTTTAGGGTAGTTTTGTGGAGGTGGAGGTTGATGGTTTTGTGGGTTTTGGTAGTTATGTGAAGGGGGGAGGGTTTGTGGTCTTTGTTGGAAGGCATTGGCCTGCTCCATCTGAAATTGACTGAACTGACAGTCATGCCCAAAGTGACCCTGAACACCACATACCTCGCAGTAAGATGAGGTAATGGGTGCTACTGCAGACATAGCATTGATACTCATGGGTGGAGGTGTCGGACTAGAAGACTTCATTAGCTGCTGAGTTAGTTGCGCCATCTGAGATGTAAGCAATGAAATAGCGTCAACTTCAAGTACCTTCTTAGTCAAACTCCTAGATGATGTATGGTCATTGGCTGCAAGATTTGATATGAATTCATAACCCTCATCAACTGCCTTGTCTAGAAACACTCCTCCTGCAGATGAATCAACAATACACTTCGTCTGAGGCTGCAGACCATTGTAGAATGTCTGCGTCAAGAACCATTTGTCCATATTATGGTGTGGACACTCTCTCTGTAAATCTCTAAACCTAGCCCACGCTTCCCTTAATGTTTCATCAGGCTCTTGGAAAAACGTGGCTAGTTTATTTCTGATTTCTGCTGTTTTAGTAGGTGGGTAATACTCTCTCAGAAATGCAGCAGAAATCTCACTCCACTCGGTTTCTTTCACATCGTTCAACCATTTTTGGGCTCTATCTCTCAGTGAAAACTCGAACAACATGACCTTGAGTTGATCTGGAGTGACGCCGGCATGTTTAACGGTTCGACAAAGTTGTTGAAACCGTTGTAGATGATTTGCCGGATCTTCAGTAAGATGCCCACCAAACTGATTTTGCTGGACCATGCTGATGAGTCCAGGCTTGATTTCGAAATTTGCTGCGGCAATGGTGGGCATAGTAGGTCCAGTGGAGAGACCATCCGGGTTGGGCACCCCATATGACTTCAGTGATTTTGACATAACTGAATTCAAGGTGTCTGTTCCAGAGGTGTTCAGCTGAACAGACTGCTTTTCTTTCTGCTTTATCTTTCGGATCCGCCTGATTGTCCTAGTAAGATCGGGGTCCGCTGGAATTGGGGAACCGTTTCTTTGGGACCTGGGCATACAAAAGAAACAAAAAGCAGCAGTAAAACGTACCTCGATTGAAACAATAAAGTTCCAATTAGGTACAGAGAAGTAGACCAAATAATTAAATAAAAACTTAGAGAACTAGCCGTCTCACCGGCAACGGCGCCAAAATTTGATAGGTTTTAGTCGTGTCACCTAATCAAAAATAAACCTACGGACCTCTAACTAGGTAGTCAGTGGAAGCAGGGTCGAATCCACAGGGAGACAGAGTTTCTAAGTCAATAATCAGTCAATTCAGCTACTCCAGATGAAATCAGAAAGGAATTAATTAAACTAAGGAATAGACTACGGAAGACTGAATAAATCGAGGATTAAACTATGGAATAAAAGTCTAGGGTATTAGGTCGGTCCACCATGCTTATACCAATCAAATAGGGTCAACTACTATTAAAACCTAAGTCAAGAGTCGGGGGATTAGAGCCTATGTTGAGCTATGGTTAAGACTCAACGCTCATAGTTCAACATACGCCGCATGTTCACTAACGTAATCAGAACTACTGATGTGTCCTAGGCCTCTAGTCGTAAGACGGATCTGTGCAAACGACTATTAACCACAAGCAATCAATGAAATTGTACACTGACATTAATTACTCAATAAGAACAAACCACATCACAATCACCCTAATCAAGCCCTAGAAATTGATAAAAATCTAAATCACAATCATGGTATAAACATGGCTTTCCTATCTAACACCCTAGAAAGAGAACTACTCACTCATAATTGAATTGACAACAATAAGACTAATATGAAACCCTAAGAATTGCATCATGAACAATTGAATAATTAAACTAAGCAATCAAAGTAATTAAAGAGATAAAGAGTAGAGAAGAGTACCAATTTGACGGAAAGCAGGAACTTTTATTGAAATCGAAATAGGTTTGATCACCTCTAAATTAATCTAAAGTGTTTGAATTCAACTAAGAACAATGTAGAATAAAACTAGTCTAAAACCTAATGAAAGATGAATAAAAGATCATTGAAAGATAATGAGGAAAAGGTATTTATAATACCCCTCAAGTTCACTAAAAACGGAAACAAAAAGTGAAAAAGCGCGATTAAAGCACCAGACCCGATCGGGCCCGAGCACAGTACCCGATCGGGTCCACATACAAATTCTCCCAACTTCACTTATGGGCTCTGGCAGCAGCAGTGCAGCAATAAGGCGAGAAAACGGCCCACCCGATCGGGTCGGGCGGTAGTCACCCGATCGGGTCTGGCGACAACTTGGGCCAGCGTGTTCCCCTCGCCTGTAGCACCGCAACGAGACCAAGCAGCACTCCACCCGATCAGGTCGGGCGGTAGCCACCCGATCGGGTCTGGGGACATGCTTCCTCGCCCGATTCGATCGGGCAAACATCGCCCGATCGGGTCCGCAACTTTTATACCCGATCATAAATACTTCGCCCGATCGGGCTATTTCTGCCCGATCAGTGCACGGAAAACTCCTTTTGACTCCTTTGCTCTCTAATCTTCACGTTTAGGGGTCTTGGGACCTCCTAAACTATCCATAAAGCTCGTGAGCCACCCTACGTGCCTCATAACATCTCGTAAAGCCGTGGTTGCTTCCAAATGGCTCGGGAATAAGGAGAAAACTCCATAAAACCTGCAATTCAATACTAAAACACGAAACCACAACTGCATACGAAAGTTAGCATAAAATAGCTCCCAAGAGCTCCAATGACGCACAAATTAGCTTGTAAATAAGGGAGAAAACTCTATATAAATACGTGATATCACTGGGCGGTCAACAACTGCTAAAAATATTGATCGTTAAAAGTAGATGACCACTCACTCTTAGGTCCTATCACTCCACCCCTAGGCCACCCAAACACATCATTGACTGCCCCCGTGTTCATGGTGTGGGTCTGGCCAAGCAGGTTAAAGGTCATCGTTTGGGGGTTCCTACTCCCTTCCGCTCTAGGAACGAAAATAGTGGGGAGAAACTCCAAAGTTAGACTCCTGTATGTGAGAGCATGCAATTTGAGCCAAGAAGTCCACCCAACCTTCTAAAACAATTGTTGAACATCATTTTGAACCCAAAGGGCGGCGTCGGCACTCTCATCATAGGATTTGGTGGGGCGAATCTTCCTTCGACTAAATTGAAAAAAAGCTCGCAAGTGGTCTGGGTTGGTGAAGTTGATGCCAAGTGTGTCTATTTGGGGAGGGTTGATAGGAGGTGGAGGTGGCCGTGGTGATCGGTTCCTAAGGTTAGAAGTGGAAGTTTGTCGTGAGGGATTCCTTCTACTACGGGATGCCATGGTATATGGGTATCATAAACAAGCTTCAAACAAACACAACAATGAGGTAACAACCAACAACACAACAACAAACAACAACAATAACCTAGGCTCAACTAAACACACACACAAGGCCAAGGCAAACCCACAACTTAGAATAGCTCCACAATCTACAAGCAAGTCTTCACAATCCACTCAAGACAATAAATCAACAACAACCAAACCACAAATAAGCAATTAACTTCAAAAAGTAGTAAGAAATTAAAGAAATCACTCAAAAGAAGGAAGGAGTATACTGCATAAATCGTGGGAGTAAATCCCGCAAATGAACCTCTTGCAATGAGTGATGATTGTGAAGAGTGCTTGTTGCTTACCGATTGTCAAGAAGATAACCACCAAACGTTTTCCCCAAATTGATTTGAGAAGTTAGGATTTGAGGAAAAGAAGATGTAATGGTGATTTGTGGAAGGAAAGGGGAGGAATGGATGAAAAAGATGTAGATTTGAGAGGAAATGATTGATTTTGTGAGTGATTTGGTGGTGAGTGAGTTAGAGTTGAGGGAGAGTAGAGAGTAGAGAGGTAGAAAGCTTGAGGGTTTAAGGGGGTTGAAGATAATGAAATAAAGAAGGTATGAACCCCCCCCTGCTTGTGATTAACAACTGGTGAAGCAGGGCAACACTAGCGTGTCGAATTTGACAAGGGCGTGTTGCCCTAGAAAACTGACGTGTCTATTTTGACTCGGGGCGTGTAGACATGTATACCTGCACTTTCTCGTTTTTTTCTTCTTTTCTCTTTTTCCTTTTTTTCTTTTTTTCCTTTTTTTTATAGTACAGGAAATAGAAACTAAAATAAAATAAAATAAATATAAATAAACTAACTAATCCTAAAATAAGTTCAAAGGCTTGGGTTGCCTCCAAAAAGCGCTTCTTTAAAGGCATTAGCTTGACTAATAGAGATCACCTCTCAATGATGGTGCTCGAGAGAGCCAAGTATTAAACAACCAACAAACCAATGACATGGTTATCGTGGTAGAGTTTCAAGCGTGGACCATTCACCAAGAAGGGACTCTCATCGCCTACAATTTCATATGCTCCATATGGTGTGGTCTTCCCTACTTCAAATGACCCCGACCACTTCGATTTTAGCTTTCCAGGAAAAAGCTTAAGCCTTGAGTTAAAAACAAGACTTTGTCTCCAAACCAAAATTCTCTTTGTTGAATTCTTTGGTCGTGCCACTTTTTTGTTCACTGCTTATACAAACGCGAACTCTCATAAGCATCAAAACGGAGCTCCTCTAGATCAACCAACTTCTCCTTGCGAGCTTCGCCCGTCAAATCACGATCCATGTTGAGCTCCTTGATTGCACACCAAGCTCGATGTTCAAGTTCAAGGGCAAATGACAACCATTCCAATACACAAGACGGTATAGGGTGGTACCTATAGGTGTCCTGAAAGCCGTGCAAAAATCCCAAAGAGTATCATCTAGTCTCAAAGACCAACCCTTCCTTGTCTTGTTTACCACTCTCTCAGCACGATTGGAGACCTCAACTTGATCTTGAGTTTGGGGATGGTAAGGAAGCCCAACCTTATGATTGACCCCATACTTCTTCAAAAGAGCATCCAATTGCTTCTTAGCAAAGTGTAAACCCCCATCACTAATCAAAACTCTAGGCACCCCAAATCTAGGGAATATGATCTTCTTCAAAAGCTTCATGACGACTTTATGATCATTAGTGGGGGAATTGATTGCTTCGACCCACTAAATCACATAATCCACCGCCACAAGTATCTACATGTTCCCCATAGATGGAACAAAGGGTCCCATGAAGTCAACACCCCATACATCAAAAGGTTCAACTTCAGAATGTTTTGTTAAGGCATCTCGTTTCTCTTGGTGATTATTCTACTACTTCTTTGACACCTATCACAGCTCAAAACAAAGCTCGTAGCATCCTTTTGCATAGGAGGCCAAAATAAACCACTTTGGAGCGCCTTAGCAACAGTTTTGCCGGCTCCACCATGCCCTTCATAAGCCAAGGTATGGCAATAATTCAACACATAATGAATCTCATGATTGGGCACACACCTCCTGAAAACAGATTTCACACACTTCTTAAACAATAGAGGATCTTCCCAATAGTACCTATAAACCTCCTTGCAAAACTGCTTCCTTTCCTAAGAAGTAAGGCCATGAGGCTCAATCCCACAAGTTAAGTAATTCGCAAAGTCTGCAAACTATGGGACCTCATTGTTTATGATGGCAAAGAGGGCTTATTCCTTCAAATCATCATCAATAGGGGATTCTTTAAGATCATCATCTTTCTCATCAAGGGTGAGGCTAGAAAGATGATCAGCTACCAAGTTCTTCGTCCCCTTCATCTCCTTCATCTCAAAATCAAACTCTTGGAGAAGTAGACCAACCTAATGAGCCTAGGCTTCGCATTCTTCTTGCTCATCAAGTAGCGGACCGCAGAATGGTCCGTGTATTTTATGGCCTCGTTGCAAGTCAAGTACGAATGGAACTTATCAAATGCAAAGACTACGGCCAACATCTCCTTCTCCGTAGTTGCATAATTTCGTGAGCATCATCCAAATTCCTACTTGCATAAGCAATCACATGTAGCTTTCCTTCTTGGCGTTGCCCAAGGACAACTCCCACTGCAAAATCACTAGCATCGCATATTATTTCAAAGGGCAAGCTCCAATTCGGAGCTTACACAATAGGAGCAGAAGTGAGGGCCTTTTTTAAGGTTTGAAAGGCCTCAATACAAGACTTATCAAACCTAAAATCAGCATCCTTTTGAAGTAGATTCGTCAATGGTTTGGCTGTTTGAGAAAAATCCATAATAAAACGCCGGTAAAAACTCGCATGTCCAAGGAAAGCACGAGCCCCCGTCACCGAATTCGGTGGCGAAAGAATCTCAATAACCAAAACCTTTGCCGATCTACCTCAATGCCCTTGATAAACACTTTGTGACCAAGAAAAATGCCTTCTTCAACCATGAAGTGACACTTTTCCCAATTCAAGACTAGGTTCGTCTCTTGACACCTTTTCAATACACGTTTAAGATTAGCAAGACAAGTGTCAAAAGAGGAACCACACACACTAAAGTTATCCATGAAAACCTCAATAGAATCATCCAACATGTCAGAAAAGCTTATCGTCATACACCTTTGAAAAGTGGATGGGACATTACACAAACCAAAAGCTATCCTTCGATAAGCGAATGTCGCATAAGGATAAGTAATGATGGTTTTCTCTTAATCATCTGGATGAATCGGGATTTGAAAGAATCTGGAATAATCATCAAGAGAACAAAAGTGCGAATGACGGGCAAGCCTTTTCAACATTTGATCAATAAAAGGGAGAAGGAAATTGTCCTTTCGGGTAGACTTATTCAATTTTCTGTAATCAATGTAAACTCTCCACCCATTAACAGTTGTAGTAGAAATAGTTTCCCCTTTTTCATTCTGAACAATAGTCATGCCTCCCTTCTTAGTAACCACTTGAATCAGGCTCACCCACTTTCTATCGAAAATAGCATAGATGATCCTCGCATCACACAATTTCATGATCTCCTTTTTCACAACTACTTTGAGGTTGTGATTGAGTCTTCTTTGAAGATCAATAGAGGAGGCATTACTATCGGTGAGATGGATATGATGCATAGAAAGAGAAGGACTTATCTCCTTAACGTCATCAATCGAGTACTCAATGACATCCCCATATTTTCTCAATATCTCAATCAACTTTGATATGGAGATGTCATCAAGAGTAGAATTGACAATAACAGGATAAGCATAATCATCATCAAGGAAAACATATTTAAGGGAGGGGGAAGGGGTTTGAACTCTACCTTGAAAGGAGGCATGGTACTCTCCTCTTTATCAACGGAAATGACAAGGACCTCTAACTCCAACCCAAGTGTCTCCTCAACGGTAGCGTTGTCGAGAAGCATAGAGAACTCTCCCACCTCATCCATATCTAAGCTCGACGCTTCAGTGATGGAAACATAGAGTTCATCATCAGAGTGAACTTCCCTCTCAAAACCTTCCTTCTCACTCTCCACATGACTTAGTCGGCAAACCCTCTCAATCATGGGCTTCCTTAATGTCTTGGAAAACTCAAATATAACCTTCTTATTGGCGACCTCAGTGGTGATATTATCATTTCTACAGTTCATTACGGCAATGTCTTAAGAGCCTCCCTTCCAAGAATGAGAGGAGTCTCAAGATCTTCCTCCATGTCCATCACCACAAAGTCACAAGGCACAAAGCCATACCAACTTCAGTTGGAACATCTTCCAACTCGCCATGGGGGACCCTCACACTTCGGTCCGCCAATTGAATTGTCTTCCTCGAAGGAAGAAGAGGAAAGTGAAGGTGCTTGGTTATGGAAAGAGGCATCAAACTCACATTTGCTCCCAAACCGGCCAATACACCTTTAGGCTCAAAGTCACCTATATTTACAGGTAAGGTGAAGCTTCCAGGGTCTCTTTGCTTCTTGGGCATAGTACGTTGCTCTAGAGCATTCACTTGGTATGGCAATGTGATGAGCTCATCTTCTAGCTTTCGTTTTTTGGAGGGATCTCCTTCAAGAACTTGGCATAGGTCGGCATTTGAGACATGGCCTCAAGGAATGAAATGAATTTAAAGGCTCTTCATGACATTGAGGAACTTAGTGAATTTGTCGCTTAACTTCCTCTCCACCAGCGTTTGAGGATATGGGACCGCTGGCACATAGGTCTTAGGTGGAGGAGGTGTTGACAATGGAGCTTGGTCACCAACTTGCTCATGAGTTTTCTTATCTCCTCCTCCTTTTTCAACATCAACCTCTCTTTCATCTTCCTTATCTTGATTGTCCTTCTCAACCACCTCAACCTCACTTTCTTCACTCACATTGGCATATTGGGGCTCTCATAGTTCGTTCCCGACCTCAAATGGATACCCTTGGCTTGATGTAGGTTGGGGTTAGGAATGGGTTGGCTTAGTAGTTGATTTGTTGGGTTAGAGGGTTTTTTCTTGGCCATTTGAGCTAATTGGATTTCAAGCATTTTGGTGTGAGATTGTAACTCTTGGGACCTTTGGTCATGGCTTTGAAGAGCTTGGATTTGAAGAGCAAGGGTTTGGGTGATGGTTTGAAGTTGTTGGAGAATTTGGGAGGTAGGATCGGAGGATGGAGTAGATTCGGGGTTTGGTTTAGGAAATGGGGGATTATTTAGAGGGGCTTTTTGAAAGTTGGATCATTGATGAGGAGCTTGATAGACATTGGAACCTTGAGAGGAGGACCAACCTTGATTGTAGCTTTGATTCCAACCTTGTCGAGGTTGGTTGAAGCCTTGATTGTAACCTTGTTGAAGTTATTTCCAACCTCCTTCTTGATTGCTTCGATACCCTTGGTTACCTTGAGATCCTCCACAATAAGAGGTATCATGGTTTGTACCACCGCATATATCATAAGAGAAAGCATTCACTTGCGAGGGACTTGATGATGCAAGGGTGATCTTAAAGAGCTCCTTGTAAAGTTGATCCATATTCGTTTGAATTTGATCCAAAGGGTCCAACTCAAATTTGCCACCTTTCTTAGGTTGAGCACATCTCCTTCTTCCACCCCATGATTAGTTCTTTATCAATTCTTCTATGGTGGACTCTAATTGGTCTTGTGAAATCTTAGAAAGTTGACTTCCCGCTCCAGCATCAAGGTTTGCACGTGACATAGGGTCAAGACCATCATAGAAGAACCTCATGAGTAGATTTTTATTGAACTCATGGTGAGGGCAAGAACGAATCAACTCCCTAAACCGTTCCCAAGCCTCGCAAGTGTCTCATCACATTCTTGCTCAAATGAGGAGATCTTCCACCTAATCTCTGCGGTTTTCGACTCAGGCAAATACTTCTTCAGAAAAGCCAATGTGACTTACTCCCAAGTAGTGATGGAGTTAGCAGGCAGCTCTTGAGCCAAGAATTTGCCTTTCCGGAAAGAGAAGACCTGAAGAGATGCATCTTGATATAGTCCGAAGAGACATCATACATTGTTATCCACAAATCTCCAAAAACCAATCAAGATGATCAAGTGGATCCTCATCCGACCCTCCACAAAATTACTCTGCTTTCACCATCCGTGTGAACTGAGGGTGAATGCTGGAATTTGTAGTGGTTGTGGGGAGTCAAATTCCACCTTGTAAAATACAAGACCCCGGACTTTCGAAATCCTTGAAAAGTTGTGCATTATCGTCACCCATGTCTGATTCACTTTCACTTGTTGTACTTGAGATAGGCGAAGTTGTTTCAAAACCCAAGGTCAACCGTTCCAAACCTTCCCAAAGCTTTCGCAAGGTGCGATTAATTTTCGGATCTAAAGGTAAGATGGGTGAACTGTGAGCTCTCCTTCTCATGTAACACAACAAAGCTAAGCAGGGTTTTTAGTGTGTCGTAAAAATAAAAGAAAAATCACTTAAGCAATACTAAACTCAAGTAAACTTAAATCAATAGCAAAATTTCCCCGACAACATCGCCATTTTGATAAGAGGTTTTTAGTGTGTCGTAAAGGCACTAAGAACCGCTTTCCAAACAATATCTATCATAGTAACTACTGTGAACATAGTAACGGCAGGTCAAGGGACGTGTCCAAAATGACATGTGCGTGTAAACCTGATTCTCTAAAATCAGACGTCCTCAGCTAAGTCTTCACAGCAACATTGTATCCATAAAATTCAGCCAACTTGGTCATATCAAAATAGACACGAGCGTGTTAGCCTGATCTTCTCAAATTAGTGGGCAAGCAACAGTGAGGCAGAAAGAAACTGCCTTCGCCCAAAAAACCCAACACGGACGTGTCAATATAGACAAGCCTGTGTCCCCTTCGAAGTCTTGCATCAGCAACAAAAAAAAAGTTCCTGCTTCCTCCTTCAAAAGGCTACACGGCTGTGTCAATGTCCACACGACTGTGTATGTAACACCTCGCCCAAATCGAACCCTTTTCCATTTAATAAGACTCGTTGGGGGAAAACCCACGAGAGTTCGACTCGGATGGCGTGCTACCGCCGCACTTAACTCCTTGGAATTAAATGCAAGGCTAAAAGATTGACATACTAAATTCAAATCAATTAATCCTTACAACCAACATAAATTGTTCGTTAATCATTACTAATTACTAAAGTGTTCAGAGCTTCAGCAGAAGCTAAATCATAAGCTAAGTGGATGACAACTCTAAGTGTTCTCTCTTTGTTTCCCCCAGTTGATCACCCACCTGCACAAATACATTGAAAAGAAACAAGAGAGACAAGCTCCCAAAAATCAGAAAAACTGAGTAATTCCAACTTCATCCCATAAAGTACTTAAGTTGAAAATACTTTGTAAAAATAATAGTTTAATAGGGTCGAAAACATAGCACATGTACATATATGAATACAATTAATAATCACATTAGTGCATACATATATATATATATATATATATATATATAAGAAGATTAATAATCACATAATTTCAATAAATTCAATAATTCAGTAGTAACTGATTATTTAAGGAGAGGAAAGAGAACGTCAATAAGCCGGGGTCAATCCCCAGTAACTAATTACTTTAAGGGTGTAGGTCGGGGTCAATCCCGAGTAACTACCTACAAATATTATAATGGCCATAAATAGAGTCCCTGTGTGCACATCCCTTCTACTTGGATCACAACAAGATAGAAAGAAGACAAGAAATAGAAAAATCAGCATAGTAACCAGAAAACCTGTAGGTGGCCGCTGGACCTCCCATACAGGACAAGTTGTTCATCAGTTCCCTCCGATATTCCACTTTAAATGATTAATATCTTTTATTAAAGTCATCACTTAAATCATATACACATATACATCATCTCATTTAGCCAAGTGTGAATATATTCATTCCAATATCCATAACTCAATTTATTCACGGCTTATCCAGAAATCCCATTTTCACTCATATAAAAAAACCATCACTTGTAAATTTAATAATCCATCATTTTCAAATTTATAATCCATTTTCTATTTTCTGATAATAATAATAATAACGATATTAAAAATAATAAAAATAATAATATTGAATAATAACATTAATAATAATAATAACAATATTAACAATTAATCTTAATTAAACAAATGCCGAGAATAAAAGATATGATTATTTATCAAGATCGTCGGTAACATTGGAATAATTGTCATATCCTCCATAGTACTTAGTTCATGTTCATGATCCATATCCATAATCCATAGTCATTATTTATCTTACAATTCGTATTCATAATCCGCATTTAAGTTAATAGTTATAATTCATAATAATTTTCATAATTATAATTGACATTTCTAATCACATAACCACGTATTTAAATTGTTTTATACTACGGGATCTACGTTTCGATGGACATTTAAAATTACCTCATCACACGTGCCCAAAAGTTAGATACACGAACCGATCAACACCCTTGATATCCCTCGGCTACGCACTCGAAGTCTACAATGGATATTCACGAGGTCTAAGTTAGTAACCTAAACAACCCCTTTTTGATTTATAAAATAAACGAACTCAAATAATTCAAATAACCTTGAAAAGTTTTCTTAATTATTTCAAAACATTATTAATAATTAGAAATATTAACATTTTAAAATACTTAAGAAATCGTTTGAAGTAATAAAAAGGACTAAATCAACACGATTTAAAACATGCGAACAAAATAACTTTTATAAACATATAATTTCCATAACTTTTATAAATAAAATAACCTTTATAAAAAGAATAACTTATATAAGAAAATCAATTATAGAAAATAATTTTATTCTTTTTGTTATTAAAAAATAAATATAAAAGGGGGAGAAATCTGATTCATTTGAACCAGTTAAACAAGAAGAAGGAGGGTGAAACAAGGGAGGTGCGAACATGGCAGGGAAGGAAGAGGGAGGTTGGGTTGTGTTGCAACCAGGCGGGTTAGCAGGTGCAGCTGTAGGTTGTGGGGTGTGGTGGTTGCGCAAAAATAGGGTGGTGGTTAGTGACTGGGCGTAGGCAGCCGACGGGGTGACTAGGCTGCGGTGTTTTGCGGGTTGAGGGGCTAGTTGCGGGCTGGCTGCAAAGAGAGCAGACGTAGCGAAGGGGGAAGGAAGTGAGTGATGATGTACGGCGGTTTCAGGCAAAGGCGGTACAGAGAGGTGGGGGTTGGGCTAGCGGTTCGTAGTGGTCGGAGGTGGTGATTTTAGAATTTTATTTTCCAAAACAAAACCAGAAATTAAAAGGGAAAAGAAGGAGATTAAAGAGGAGAATGAAGCAAACCCTGAAGGTTGGTTTGCTTGAGTTTATGGGTGGGTACTGGTTGCTATTTATAGGCCAAATTTTCTGAGTTTGGGTTCTCTTATCAACCTCCATTGATGAGGGTATTGAAGAGGGAAGATATGCTCAGAGATTTGATCAGAGAAAGGAAGAAATTAGGAGGAGTTGGAGATTTGCTTCAGGTCAAATTGATAGAGGCAAGTTGGGGTGTGTTCATACGGTAAGAGGAAGAATATGAAAGATGGTGATGAATGATGATGGATGGAGGATGATGGTGATGAAGGGTAGAGGGAATGTCTGATGTTTTGTTTGTTTTATTTTTTTCTTTTTTTTTTGGCTAAATTGTTTGGCCTATGAACCTTTTGTATGCATTGGGCTCAAATTGGATTTGCTAATGTGAATGTAGAAATATGAAAATAAAAATCCCTCAAAGCTAGTTGAATTTTATTAATAATAATTGATAATTAAATTATCTAAATTGAATGAAAATAAATAATTAAATTATTTAAAATAGAATACATTTCAATTAAATCATTTTCATAAAACTTGTTTATCAAATAATTCGAAACTAAATGAAAATATTTTTTTAAAATATAATTATTAAATAAATTGAATTACCACTAAATAAATTTAAGGAGGAATAATATTAAAACTTAATAAAATAATAAAATAAGTTTTGAAAATTCGGGATATTACATCTACTCCTCCTTAAAAACAAAGTTCGTCCTCGAACTTTAAAGTTAGATATCGCGACATTAACAAAATATTAGTTCTAGACTTTGTTAATATTACATTCGGTCTCCAATTTTGTCCCCATTTTTGTTTGCTTTAGGAATGGAGTATCTCTCTAGGAAGCTAAATGGGGTCAGAAATGATGAAAATTTCAGGTTTCATCCTAGGTGTAAGAGGGTTAACCTTACACATATGATGTTTGCTGATGACTTGTTACTTTTTGCTAGGGCTGATGTCACTTCAGTCTCCAAGATTTTTGATGCTTTCATGGATTTCTCTCAAGCCTCTGGCCTTAGTGCAAATATTGATAAGAGTGAGGTTTTTATAGCTGGTGTGTCTGATGATATCAAAGCTGCTATTTATGATAGGCTGGGTTTTAGAGCTGGTATTTTACCCTTCAGGTATTTGGGGGTGCCCTTGTCCTCTAAGAAGCTCTCCTATACTGACTGTAAAACTCTTGTTGATAGAGTTGCTTCTAGGGTTGATATTGGGCTGCAAAAAAGCTCTCTTATGCTGGCAGGGTTCAGTTGATTGCTTCAGTATTGCAAGGGGTCCAGCTCTATTGGTGTCAAATTTTTATTTTGCCTAAGAAAGTGTTGAAAGAAATACAATCTGTTTGTAGGATTTTCTTGTGGACTGGTGGGGACAATCCTTCAAAAAAGGCTCCTATTAGTTGGGATTAGTGTTGCTTGCCTAAGAAATTTGGAGGCTGGAACTTGAAGAACTTGGTTCTTTGGAATCAGCTAGCAGTGGTCAAGCATTTCTGGGCAGTTGCAGAGAAGCAAGACAGAATGTGGATTAAATGGATTCATGCTTACTACATAAAACTTGCTGATGTTTGGTTGTTTGATATCCTAAAAAGGATGTCATGGCCTATGAGGAAGATTTGTGAAAACAGGAGACTGATAAATAGAATGCAGCCTGAGGTGTTCCTAAAACATGGGAAATTTTCTATCAAAACCATCTATGACTTCTATTTGTCTGTGCCTGCTGCTGTTTCATGGAGAAGGTTGATTTTTTACAACAAGGCTTCTCTAATAAGTGTGTTTATTACCTGGCTACCAGTCCAGAACAGACTTGCAACTAGGATGAGGTTATTCAGCTGGGGTGTTATTGACACTGATAGATGTTGCTTTTGTGAAACTGAAGCTGAAGATGTGCAACACTTTTTCTTTTAATGTTCATTTGTTGCTCAAGTCTGGTTAGCTGTGCTCCAAGCTATCCACAGAAGTAGGCCTATTATGAGCTTTGATGAGGAAGTGAAGCTGGCAGCCAAGAAGTGTAGAAAGAAGAGCCAGAGTAGTAGTTTGTATTGTATTGCTTTCTCTGAGACAATCTATATGATTTGGATTCAGAGGAACCATAAGATCTTTACTGGTGTTTATTTATCAGTTGATCAAGTTTGTAAGCAAATCCTTTTTAGGGTGTATCGTTGTACTACTAGATAGTTCTCTGTCTAGGAAGTTTGTTGGCTCTGGTGGTTTGGTGTTTCTTTTCTCTTAAGGCTTTAGCAAATGATGAGCCTGTCTGTGAAGGCCTTCCTAGAAGGGCTACATAGGTAGGTGCAGATGCTTTTTTAGTCTTTAGATGATTAGGGGGAGCTTTGGTGTTTGTATGTCTTCTTTTTGGTTATTAATAAAACTTTAATTGCCAAAAAAAAATTACATTCGGTCCCTCAAGGAGTTTCGTCCCCGAAGCTCGATAATCGTACCTCGGAAAAGAGTTCAGGATAACGCTTTTTCATGTCATCTTATGTTTCCTAAGTTGCTTCCTCGGTTTGATGATTAGACCATAAAACTTCGATTAACTTTATAGCCTTGTTTCGGGTGTTTCTCGTTTTGGTATCGAGGATTATAATAGGACGTTCTTCAAATGTGAGGGTCTCATCTAGCTCGATGGTTTCAGGTTGGATGACATGGGAGGGATCGGGAACGTATTTACGGAGTTGAGACACATGAAAAATATTATCAACATTGGCTAATTCTATAGGTAAGGCTAATTTATAGGCCACTTCTCCAATTCTTTCAAGTATCTCATAAGGTCCGATATAACGAGGACTCAACTTTCCCTTTCTACCGAACCTCATCACTCCCTTGGTTGGTGAAACTTTTAGTAACACTTTTTCTCCAACTTCAAACTCCAAGTCTCGTCTCCTTTGATCGGCATACGATTTTTGTCGGTCTTGAGCTGCTTTCATACGCTCTTGAATCAACTTCACCTTGCTGGTAGTCTCTTCAATCATTTCTGGTCCCAAATTCAACGACTCGTTCACATCACTCCAACATATAGGACTCCTACATTTCCGTCCATAAAATGCCTCGTAAGGAGCCATCCCAATGCTCGAGTAATAACTGTTGTTATACAAGAATTCGATGTACATTAAATGATCATCCTAAGAACCTCCGAAATCCATTACGCATGCTCTCAACATATCTTCCAAGGTTTGAATTGTTCTCTCAGTTTGACCATATGTAGCTGGATGAAAGGCAGTACTGAATTTCAACAATGTACCCACGGCTGTCTGAAGTTGTTTCCAGAACTTCAATAAGAATCTCGAATCCCTATCTGAAACAATATCCTTCGAAACTCCATGTAGCCTAACTACTTCATTAAAGTACGCATCAGCCAATTGTTTCAACAACCATGTATCCTTCATTGCCACGAATCTTGTTGTCTTGGTTAAACCGTCCACTATCACCCATATTACATTCTTTCCAGATCTTGTGTTCAGTAACCCCATGATGAAATCCATAGATATAGATTCCAATTTCCATCCCGGTACTTCCAACGATTGTAATTTTCCTCCAGGCTTCATATGTTGTATTTTCACTTTCTGGCATGTTAGACATTTTGCCACGAAGTCGGCTACTTCTTGCTTCATCCTAGACCACCAAAAATGCTTTTTTAGATCCTTATAAAGCTTATCCCCTCTAGGATGTATGGAATATGGCGAGTTATGTGCCTCCTTTAAAATCCTTGTCTTGAGTTACTCATATTGTGGCACACACAACCTCCTTTTATACCTTGCAATGCCGTTGTCATCGATCTCAAATTCCGGTGCTTGACCACTTTCCTTCGTTTCTCTGAGCTTACTTAACCACTTATCTGCAGCTTGTTTAATCCGAATCTCCTCAAATATATTTGGTCCAACAGTAAGGGAATTCAATTGAGCTTGTACGTAGCCAGGCTCAACTACTTCCAAACTCAGTCTCTTGATATCCTTACACAGCTCATCGGCTAGGGTCATCACATTCAGCGAATGAGCACTCTTCCTGCTTAAAGCATCAGCTACCTTGTTCGCTTTTCCTTCTTGATACACTATCTGCAAGTCATAGTCATTTATGAGTTCAAGCCATTGTCTCTGTCTCATATTCAACTCCTTTTGCATGTACAGATACTTCAAACTCTTGTGATTTGTATAGACCTTACATTGTACTCCATACAAGTAATGTCTCCAGATCTTCAGTGCAAACACGATCGCTCTTAACTCCAAGTCATGAGTAGGGTGATTTTGCTCATGCGGTTTGAGTTATCTTGACGCATAGGCCACTACTTTACCATGTTGCATCAAGACGCACCCAAAACCTTTCTTTGAGGCATCACTGTAAACTTCAAATCCTTCTACTCCAGAGGGCAACGTCAATTCTGGGGCCGTTGTAAGTCTCTTTTTCAGCTCTTGAAATGCTTCCTCACACATGTCATCCCAATGAAATTTTGTTGTCTTCTTCATGAGGTTAGTGAGAGTTTGGGCGGTTCTAGACAAATCTTTCACAAATCTTCTGTAATATCCAGCTAAACCCAAGAAACTCCTTACTTCAGTGACGTTCTTAGGTTGAGGCCAATCAATCACTGCTTGAATCTTCGATAGATCCTCAGAAACGCCTTCTTTAAATATCACATGTCCTAAAAATGCGACTTTCTCCAACAATAATTCACACTTCGAGAACTTTGCGTACAATTGCTTTTCTAGAAGGATCTCCAAAACTTTCCTCAACTGAGCCTCATGGTCTCCTCTATCCTTCGAGTACACCAATATATTGTCAATGAACACTATCACGAACTTGTCCAGGTATGGCTGGAAAGTCCTGTTCATGAGGTCCATGAAAGCTGTTGGCGCATTAGTGAGTCCAAAAGGCATAACTGTGAACTCATAATGGCCATATCTCGTACGAAAGAATGTCTTTGGGATGTCTTCTTCAGCAACTCGTAGTTGGTGATAACCCGATAGTAAATCAATCCTGGAAAACACTATTACACCTTTAAGCTCATCGAACAAATCCTCGATCCTCGGAAGCGGATATTCATTCTTCACTGTGGCATTGTTTGACTCCCTATAATTGACACACAACCTCAAAGATCCGTCTTTCTTCCTGACAAACAACACCGGAGCTCCCCAAGGTGAGACACTAGGTCGAATGTATCCTTTATCCAACAACTCTTCTATTTGGACCTTCAATTCTTGCATTTCTGCAGGTGTCATTCGATATGGAGCCTTGGGGATAGGTCCGGTTCCAGGGACTAAATCAATCTTAAAGCTCACTTCTCTCTCTAGCGGCATTCCTGGAAGCTATTCGGGAAATACATCTGGAAACTCCTTTACTACAGGAATTTGAGTCAATTCTTCGTTTTCCATACTTACGTCCCTTACTTGTCATAAGTAGACTAGGTAGCCTTTTCTAAGATAGGTTTGAAGGTTCAGGGATGAGATTATCTTGACATCGGGTTTAGAGGTTATACCCTTATAGGATATCCTATTCCCTTTCGGTCCCCTAAGAGATATTTTCTAGTTATGACACTCGATTTTGGCTTTATACATAGCCAACCAATCCATTTCCAAGATAATGTCAAAATCTTTTAAGTGAAAAAGGATAAGGTCGGCTGGTAGTTCAGCACCAGCTCTGACTACAGGGATGTCTTGAAAGAGAGATTTGCGAGGAACGATTTCACCATTAGGCATGGTTATATTGGCTTGACAAGATTGGATAGACTTTAGGGAATGTTTATTAACGAAAGTACTAGAAATAAAAGAATAAGACGCTCCTGAATCAAATAGTACGTAAGCAGGGTGTGAGTTTACGAGAAAAGTACCCGTCACAATATTAGCATCAGTTTCAGCCTCAGTTCGGCTCATGACATTGATTCTTCCATTGTTGGAGTAGCTTCCATTTCCGTTCTTGCCATGATTTCCATTTCCACCTCCAAAAGAGCGGTTGTTGTTCTGGTTTTCAAGTCCATTATGTGCAGCATTTCCTCCTTGATTGTAACTTCCTTGACCAGTGGGGCGGTTGTTGTTGAAGTTTTGAAGTCTGTTTCCACCTCCATTATTGCCATTATTCCCATTTGGTTTGTTTTGATCTTGCTTCTTGGGGCAGTTGTATGATTTATGACCTACTTCGCCGCACTCGAAACATTTGATTCTTTCACCCTAACAAGTGAATCTTAGATGGCTCTTGACACAAATCTTGCAGACATAGTTCTTCTGGTTCTTATTTCCTTATTGGGTCTGTTATCCATTACCCTTATTGTTGCGATTGTTGTAACGTCCTCCATTGTTGTTGTTCCCACCATTGTTGTTGTTGAGCCCTTTGTCATACCCTTGAGTGTTGTTGTTGCCGGTAGGTTTCTTCCTTTTATGTCGGCCTAGCACCTCTCTCTCACGCTGTAAGATTCTCTCCAGGTTAGAGGCTTTAGCATACGCCTCGGTAAAAGTAGTAGAGGTGCTACCTCCCATTCAAGTCTGAATGTCAAACTTAAGTCCGTCTTCAAACTTCTGGGCCTTGGTTCCTACATCCGGCACTACAGTCGGGCAGAATCGAGCATGAGCGTACTCTTGCACTCATATTATAGCTCTGGCTAAACCTACTAAACTCATTGTACTTTTGTCTACGGATGTGCTCGGGGAAGAATCGATCCCTAATCGCTACCTTAAAAGCTTCCCAGTTAAAGTTCTCTTGAGCTCTAACAGCCGGTCCTACGCTTTCCCACTAAGTATCGGCATCCTCATGGAGATAAAAGGTGGCATGGTCCACTTTCTGGACCTCAGGCGTACCCGTGACCGTGAAAATCTTTTCGAAGTCTCTTAGCCAATTCTCTAAGGTTAATGGATCTTCCTTTCCTAAAAAGATCGGTGGTTTCAAAGCGGAAATCTCTTTCGCCATCGCAGCTTGCGGATCGTTTCCATGTTGGTTGTTGTTGAGCTGGTTTCTGAATCATCTTGTTCTCTAGTCTTGAGAGCCATGGATTTTGATCTGCTAGTGTAATACCCCATTTTTAAGAGTATTTTATTAATAGTTAAGTATGATTTATTAGTCTGATTATATATTAATAGTCCTGAAGTTTAATTAAAGAAAATTAGATTTGATTATAGAATTATTGAAAAGTTAATTATATTTACTTAGTTAATTATTTTGACGTTTCAATGGAATGACTTCAAGAAATATTTAGTTTAATTCTTTTAACTAGTACGAGTTATTATTGTTGATATGAATTTGTATTAGTATATTTATTATATTTTAAAAGGTAAATAGATGTACTTAGATAATAAGAGAAGCTTAAGGTAATTAGACCAAATAGATTAGGATGGGGAGATTAGAGTAAGTTAAATGGAAAAAAATAAAATAGAAGGGGGATACGTGGAAGGAGGTAAGAAGGAGGAGTAGGATGAGTGGATGACTCATCAACTTTAAAAAAAAGAAAACAAAAAAAGAAAAGAAAAGAAAGAAAAAAAAAAGAATGAAGTCTGTAGAATAACGTAGAAGAAAGAAAGGGAGGGAGGAAGAAAGAAAGAGAGGGAGAACGAAGAAGAAAGGGCCGGCAAGGGTGAAGGTCGACCACTCAGCGTTGATTCCGATAAGGACAACCACCGCAACCACCATGGTTAGTGCTCAAAGTAGGCGGCGCATACTAGAGAGGAAGCAAGGGAAGTTTTTGGTCCGTTTTGTAGATTAGGGCACGATTCTAGGGCGATTTTACAAGCTATCTCCATCCCTAGTCTTCCATAGTAGTGGGTAACTTGAATTTATGGTTTAATTTCAGTTTTCTTCAAGTTTATAAAGTTAGAGTTTTGATTGAAATTGAATTGGGGTTTTTTGATTTGAAGGTTTTGAGTATGAATTGATTGAGTAGAAGGTGTAATTAGATGTTTAGTAGTTAGTTTATATTACTAGTTTGATGATTAAACTTGTTGTTGTTCAAAGAAAAAAAAAATAGAGATGTAATTCGTAGGAATTACAGAGCAGTTTCGTGAAATGCGTTTTTGGACAGTTTTTGGCCATTTTTAGCAAAAATACTATTTCTCAAAAGTTGTTCGAATTGAAATTTTACTCAAGATAGGATCAAGAAACGCTTGATTTGGACTTCACAGGAGGGAGTTATGCCCATTTTAAGTTTCTGCCCAAATTCTATATTTTATTTAGTTGATTTCAAAACTCTATGTTTTCATATGAATGGTTCATATTGAACTTTCGGGTCTCCAAATGAATATATGATTTTTAAATGTTAACTTTATATAAAGTAAGATGATTTTAATTAGTTTCGATAAAGGTTTTAGTTAGTTGGTTGTTAATGTTAAATGGAAGTTCACGTTTGAACATGAAAGTCATTTATATGAATTGTGTTCTTTGATGTTTCATGTGCAATTAGGGAAGGTTGATTGCTTTATGAACTAAAGTTAGTTATATCCAAGTCTTTTAGTATTTACGAAGTACATACATGTTATATTGTAGCTTTCGGTTTCACTGAGGATTTGTTTAGACGGAGGTAGTTGGTTGCGTGATTAGTGAAAGGTAAGATTCCTACTCGAACCTTGAATAGTTTACGAGAAAAGTTTAAAAAGGTAAGATTTTGTGCTTAAATGTTTTATAAGTTTACAAGTAAAGTTTAAGATTTCTTATTAAAACTTATATAGTTACGAGAAGAGTTTCATAAAGGTTTTAAACTCATTTTGGTTGAGTATGATTTAAAAGATAGAAGTTTAGTTTCGAAAGGAACTTTTATAGTTTACAAGAAGTGTTTTTAAAAGGGTTTTTATCTCGGTTTTGTTGAGAACGGATTGGATTGGAGGATGTTTCTACAAATATAGATAGTTTGGTTTCCGAACCGCAATTAAAGGAAAGGTTATAGAAAGATATTTCAAATAGTTTTATGTTTTGAAAGTTGATGGGATTGCCTATGTGGTATCCCACGAGAATAGTTTTATGTTCTCAAAGTTGTGGGGATTACCTAAGTGGTATCTCAAGGAATTGGAACTTGGTCAAGTTTGTCTCAGCTTTACAGATACTGAATAGAATAGTTGTGGGGGTACGTTGATCAGTACCTCAAGACTTTGATCTTCTACTGCGGTTTGGCCGTATGTAGGGTGTGCACACTAGGGGTCTTTGTCTATAGTTATCCAGAGGGCCTAGCTAGCCCAAAGGTAAGGAAAGTTCGTTCCATTCCCTAGGTTTATGAATCTTTCTTCGTGAAAGAAAAAGGAAAGAAAGAATTGGTTATGAAAAGGAAAAAGGAAAGATTTGAAAAAGAGAAAAGAAAGGATTTGATTTAAAGAAAGAAATAGAAATGATGCGTTTTGGAAACAGAAAAGAACGGTTTTGTTTTATAAAAAGAAATACAGAAAAGGTTTTATAAAGTTACTTATTATTTGATTTTGAAAGAAACTGATTTGTAGGATATATTTAATATAGGAAAAATTGATAGGAATAATCCGACCTTTGGCCGGTCTTCCATCAATGGTACCACCTTCAATTAATCCAGGTATAATCCGACCTTTGACACCCATATTCTCTCATTGGTCCCTCACCTGTTGGTAAGTCATGGTGACCTACAATCATGGGTAATCCTCTTAATTATGTGATTAATAGCTAATTGAGTATATTTAAAACTTAAATTTTTAATTAAAATTCTAAATCAAAGTTTTTTTTAAAAAAACTAAAAAAATTATTTCCCTCCCCAGCCAACCCCCCCCCCCCCTCCCCTGCGCCTGCCACCCCACCCCCCCCCCTCCCCTCCCCCTGCGCCTGCCAGCCCACCCCCTCCCCTTCCCCTTCTGCGGCCACCCCACCCCCTCCCCTTCCCCTGCGCCTGCCACCCCACTCCCTCCCCTTCCCCTGCGCCTGCCACCCCACCCCTCCCCCCCTTCTGCGGCCACCCTCCCCCTTCCCTTGTGCCTGCCACCCCACCCCCTCCCCTCCCCCTTCCCCTGCGCCTGCCACCCCACCCCCTCCCCTTCTGCGGCCACCCTCCCCCTTCCCCTGCGCCTGCCACCCCACCCCCTCCCTTTCTGCTGCCACCCTCCCCCTCCCCCGCCACCCCACGCCCTCCCCTTTCCAACATATCACTCACACACTCACTCACCACTTACCACTTACCACTGCCGGAACGCCAAAGTCACCGCCGGCGACTCAGCCACCAGCACCACCATCGCGTCCGCACCGCAAACCACCTTCACCTACCCCCTTCTTTTGACAGAACTTTGGAAACTAGAGAAAGAAAGAGAGAAATGGAGAACTGCGGTGGTGGGCCCCTTCTTGGTCGAGTCGCCGGTCGTCGGTCGCCGGTGAGCAGCAGTGTGGGGGGTGGGTTTTCATTTTTAAAAAAGTTTTTTTTTAAAGAAAGTCAACGGTAATTTTAGTCGGTCAAACAGGTTGCCATCATCCTGTACCAATTAGAGAATATGGGTGTCAAAGGTCGGATTATACCTGGATTAATTGAAGGTGGTACCATTGATGGAAGACTGGCCAAAGGTCGGATTATTCTTGTCAATTTTTCCTTTAATATATATCCTACCTGCATATATGTTTGGCTTTTCAGTATGAAATCTTGCTCAGCCAGTTTGGCTGATACTACGTGTCCCGTATGTGCAGGTACATGGAGGTATAATATTGAAGAAGGTCCGATATGTGTTATTCATATTAGTTGTATCGCGGCGAGGACGATCGGCTTTGTAATATTATAGTCAATAGTTGAATTGTATTTAAATTTAAAAAAAAGTTTGAGTCTTTTAAGTTTAGACTTGTTTGGGTTGCTGGATTTTGAGTTTACAGGTTTATAAGTGGACGCGAGTCCTAAATTAAGTTTTAGGCGGTCCGTTATACAAACGGAACTCTGCCGATTTTTCAGTAGAAATTTTAATAACAAATCTAGTTGTTTAAAGTGTTTTAGGATCACTTAATATAGTTTACTATAGTTAAAGGTTTTGATATAGTCATTACAGTACAAAAGTTTTAAAAGTTAAGGTTTTTGAGCTCCACACTCGTGATGAGTGTGATGGTAATAGCCCGGATTAGGTTTTCCGCTGCATTTAGGTCTTAATTAGGTTGGTTGTAGATTCGGGTTGTTACAGCTGGAGTCAAGTTCATGAGTTCCTAAGTGCAACTCATGTGTCATCAAGGATCCAGCAAGTTGTTCTATGTTAAACTTGGTGAAATTATTGGTTTCTTGTAGAGTTCTCACCTTAGTCATCCACTTCTCGTCTTGTGGAAGACTTCTTAATACTTTGCGTACTTGTTCCTCTGGAGAAATAGATTTTCCTAGAGAGTCAAGTTTATTTATGATATTTGAGAATCTTTTAAACATATCATGAACTGGCTCTTTAGGTTTCATTTAAAATAACTCATAGCTATGCATGAGCATGTCTATCTTTGATCTCTTGACCTCGCTTGTTCCTTCATGTGTAACTTGAAGGAGTTCCCACATCTGCTTTGCATCTTGCATCCCATGACTCTATTGTGTTCATGAGGACCAAGACCACAATGCAGAATCTTCTTGGCCATGTTGTTCATCTCCATTTTCTCGAAGTCTTCTTTGTCATACTTTGAGAGTGGTTTTGTAACTAGCTCGCCTTCTTCATTCTTTTCAGTGACTTCAAAGTCACCTATCTCAATAACTCTCCAAAATTGATAGTTTTCTGCCTTAATGAATATTTCCATCCTATTCTTCCAATAAGGATAGTGTTTACCATTGAACATTGGAGGACGTTGAGTAGAGTATCCCTCATCTAGCTTTTCTCCAGTTGTATTCATGTTCTCTAGGATCAGCCTCCTCATTGTTAGCTGTTTCAGGAGGAACAGGCTCTGATACCAATTGTTGGTCCTATAGAACTTCTAAGTTTACTACAAGAGGGGGGGTGAATTGTACTAAATTGTACTAAAGACTATTAGGGGCTATTTTTGCGGAATTACTAAGTATAAAAGAATTAAAGAGAAGTTAAAACTAAGAACACTAGAAAGGCTTTTAAAAAGATCTTATTCCTATATTCTCTAGGAATAAATCTTGCCCTTTTATTTATAATAGTAACGTACACCCTATTATAAACAGCAACTCACTCTGTTCCTCTACGAACTGGTTCCAAGTCACCTTGTTCCCCCTGAACACGCGTGACTTTCTCTCTAGACTTCACTCGAAGTCTTCTCTTTCTCTTTCTTCTCTTTCTCTCTTGAATGTAGAAATTTTCTCACAAAATTTCACTCACCCCAACTCAGATTAATGGAATACAATAAATTGTTGAAGAGAATAAAACCGAAATAATTTTCTAAAGATTTACACAGTTAATGTAGAAAGTCTTAAGAACTAAAATTGAGTTCTTCTCAGCTTATATAGCTGTGATAAATCTTCAACGGTCTTCTTCAGCTTCTTTGTAGTGGACGTAAGTTTTTAGGCATTATCTTCCACCTTCATAGCCGTTATGGATCATGTTAAGGCAACGATCCATAACCGTGTGTTTGCACAGTTTGAACAAGTCTTCGAGTCTTCTATGATCTTCTCAACAGCTCTTGACTTGGTCTTTGGCAGTTTAGGAATTATATTAGATGCGCGGTTTGTTAGCTGAGATCATGGCCCCTATAATCTAAGACCTCAACCCATCAATTTAGCCACGCAAAATCACCAGCTCTTCAACGTCTCGATTTCCTGTAAACCACTAACAAACTCAACTAATAGTATGGAATCCAATATTCCATAATATTAGAATATTAATTCTACACAAAGTAATATAACTAAATATTCTATTTTTCTAAACAACTTAATTTTGGTTATTATTACACCAATTCTCCATAAGTTTATTTTTGGTCTAATAAAATAAATAATTAATAATACTATGTAAATAACTACATAAATAAAACTAATTAAAACTAACTTAAAAACTATTTATTTGTCATCATCAAAATAACGAATACAACAATATTCCCCCTTTTTTATGATGGCAAATAAGTTGGCAAAAAAAAATTTCTAACCTAAGTCTAAGTCTAAACTCAATTTGGACTAGGAATTGGATCCTCTAGGATCAGAGGCAATTAGAAAGGCTCTAGGAACTAAGTCAAACCAGAAAATATTTTTAGATAGCCAACAAGTCTTTTCCCCCTTTTGTTATCATCAAAACTAAGCTATATCCCCGCAGCACTAAAGAGTCAACAGTCTAGGCATCAATTAAAGTAGCTCAAACAAGCATCTCATAATATTAGCCATCCAAACACAAGCAAGTACGAAAAGAAAAAGCATGTGCAAGCAAAAAGGATCAGATTGAGCATATCACAAGAGCAAGGAAAGAAAAGTTCAGAATGATCTGTGTCAAAAGAAGACACGCAAAAAGGAAAGAAAAAAAATGTTCAACCAAATATTACAAACCCAAAAAAAATTATCCAGTAAATCAATTATTTAAAGAGAGGGGGGAAATTATGGTTTGGGGCGTTTGAAGATGTTGGAGACAACGGAGTCAATCTTGGAGATCACAGCATCCACCTTGTTCTTGATCCCCGTGTCTGCCTGCTTGATGGCTGCTAAAGTCTCCTGCTGCTGTGTATCAAGGGTGGAAACTGACTTCTCCAAGACATTGATCCTTGTGTGCATGAGTGTCAGAGACTCCCTAATTTCCCTCAGAATTCCATGAAGTCCAGTGGTAGATATGAGAGGAAAATCCACAGCAGTTGAAGGAACCTGATCCTCATCCAGATTGATCGTTTCAGCATGACCCGGATCCTGGTCCTTAAGAGACTTACCCCCAGCCAGTCTTTGGCTCTTCCTGACAGATCCCCCAACAGCTTCCTCAAATAATTTTCTCTTTGTCCCTGCCTCAGGCTTAGTCACTGTAGCCTCTCCCTCAAATTCCAATTTCCCACCAACCACCCTCAAACTAAGTCTAGTCAGCGTCTCCTTGGTCAAATAATTTTCAGGCTCAAGGATGAAAGAAGGGCTGTCAGACAGTTTGACTTTATTTTTCTTTAGAATTGTGGTGATCAGATTGCCATATCCCACCTTGGTATTATGGGATATGCAGTAGGAAAGGTGAAAGAGCATAAGAGCGGGAAAGTTTATCTTGATATTCTTTGCTAAACAGTACATTATAGAGAGGTCCATAGATTAGCTTGGGTTCTCTTGGAAGATCGGGGTAAAATAAAATGCCAAACAAACTGAAACAAAAGTTTGTGAAAGGGAGAGAGATCTTTTTGGTCAATGGACATAGAGTTAGGGTTTCCTTGAAAAAACTGAAGAATTTTTCATTTGAGACGCCATTGATGTTTAATTTTCCTTTCCCTTTAACATACTCCTGGTACCCATCTGAAGGTACTTCAAACCATTCACTCAATTTCTCTTCTGTAAATGTGACCACACACCCATTCACTAAGCTTACACACACTCCCTCTGTTTTATTGAAGTTCTCACAAAAGAAACTCATCTCTTCCTCATATAATCCCTCATCTACACAAACTAACTTCATCCATTTTTGAAACTTTAACAAAGTCAGAAACTCATTCCAATTTACTTTCTTGCACCATGCAAGATCAACACAGAATCCGACAATAAATTGAGAGGATTTTGATTTCTTACCCCTTTGTGAGAATCTGAAGGTCTCTCCCCTGACTGCTTTCTTGATCCTCGTCATCGTCCTCAGGCTTGGGAGATGTCGCTTCAGTGTCAGAAATGGGTTCTTGAGAATGTGTGGAATCGTCTTTTGGATTAGAAGATTCTTGTTCACTTTGTTCGTCCATGGAGGGTGTTTTTCGGCTGGGTAATTTTCTTGAAGTCCAGAGGTTGCCTTTTTGGGTGCCATGGGAGAGAGAGAGAGAATGAAGAATGAAGGGAGATGAAGGAGAGAGAAGATGAACAGTAAAAGATGGAGTGGGTCAGTAAAAGTGGTCAGTGAAGTGAAGTGTTGGGTTTTTATTGTAATGATGAGGCGCATTGAGTTGAAGGTGAAGAGGTGTGATTTGAATGGGTAAGGCTTGGGTAAATGTGTTTCATTTAATGTTTCCCCTCTTTAAATTAGATAAACTGAATTTGATTTTGAGTAAATAAATTGGTTGATACAATGAATCAGAGAAATCATAATGATAGGAGGAGAGAGAGAATAAAAATGTGGAAGAAGAAAAAATTAATCTTGTGTACACGGACCCTTTTTAAACTATACAAGCAAATTAATTTACGTACTCTATATATGTGCATGGACAATAGGATAATATTTAAAGACAAATGTGAGTCCTTAGACATGACCCTAGGTGTATGAAATTTAATTCACGAAGATTGCAGGACACTCTTAGAAATGACTAGTACATAGGGTTCAAATTTTATAGGCCATTTTATACAATTCTGATCATTCCTAGTTCCAAGCGAATCTTTTCAAATTTGTCCCTAGATGATAGTTTGGTAAAAATGTCAGCAATTTGATTTTATGTAGGGCAAAATTCAACTTTGACTAAGCCCTTTTCAACATAGTCTTTCAAGAAGTGGTGTCTGATGTGAATGTGTTTGACCCTTGAGTGGTGTACTGGATCCTTGGATATGCATATGGCACTAGTATTATCACGAAAGATTGGAACACATTTAAAGTTAATACCAAAATCACGTACCTGTTGCTTGATTCATAAGACTTGGGAACAACATGCAGTAGCAGCCACATATTCAGCTTCAGCAGTTGACAAGGCAACTGTATGTTGTTTCTTGGATCCCCAAGAAACTAAGCTTGTTCCTAGGTTTTGGGCAATTCCTGAGGTACTTTTACGATTGACCAAATCTCCAGCATAGTCAGCATCAGAGTAGCTAATTAGGTCAAATGTATCACTACGAGGATAGAACAAACAGAGATCGTCACTTCCTTTCAAATACCTAAGGATCCTCTTGACAGCTATCAAGTGGGATTCCTTTGGATTTGATTGGAACCTAGCACATAGACCAACACTGAAGGAAATATCAGGCCTAATTGCAGTTAAATAAAGAAGATATCCAATCATACCTCTGTATAATTTATGATCTACTGATATACCATTTTGATCTTCATCCAACCTTGTTCCTGTTCCTATAAGAGTGTTGTTGGTTTTAGCTTGTTCCAGTCCATATTTCTTTAGCAGTTCTTGAACGTATTTTTGCTGATGGATCATTGTTCCTCTTTCAGTTTGCTTGATTTGCAAACCAAGAAAGAAGTTCAACTCTCCCATCATGCTCATTTCAAATTCACTGCTCATTAAGTCAGCAAAACCCTTGCACAGAGAATCATTAGTAGCACCAAAAATAATATCATCAACGTAAATTTGTACTACTAAAATGTTTGTTCCTTTTGATTGAAGGAACAAGGTTCTATCAACTTTGCCTCTAACAAAATTATGAGCAAGTAAGAATTTAGAAAGTCTTTCATACCAAGATCTAGGAGCTTGTTTAAGCCCATATAAGGCTTTATCTAGCTTATAGATTTGGTTTGGGAGATCAGGATTTTCAAATCCTGGAGGTTGTTCCACATAGACGTCTTCCAATAGATATCCATTTAGAAATGCACATTTAACGTCCATCTGGTACAACCTAAATGTCATAAAAGCTGCAAATGATACTAAAATTCTTATTGCTTCTATTCTAGTTACTAGAGCAAAGGTTTCATCAAAGTCAATACCTTCTTGTTGGTTGTAGCCTTTTGCTACGAGTCTGGCCTTGTCTGATCACAGTGCCATGTTCATCTAGCTTGTTCCTGAAGACCCACTTTAACCCAATTACCTTCTGATTCTTGGGTTTGTGCTCCAAGTGCCACACCTTGTTCCTCTAAAATTCATTTAGTTCCTCTTGCATGGCATTTATCCAGTCAGACTCTTGCATTGCTTCATTGTGGTCTCGAGGTTCTATCATAGATAGGAACGCTTGAAAGGCACAAAAGTTTCTATGTTAAGATCTTGTTTGAGTTCCCTTCTCAATGTCGCTAATGATCAACTCTAGGGGATGTGACTTTTGGTGCCTCCAAGATCTTGGTTCAAATCTTCTTGATCCTGTTCCTTCAACTTGAGGTTCTTCAATTTGTTCCTGTTCATTCTCTGTGTGAATTTCTTCTGCCTGTATTCCTGCATCTATTGTTCCTTCATTTACCTGTTCCTCGTGAAGAACAGGCTCAGGAGCCATTAATTCATTTTCAGGAATATGTTTCTTAACTGTTCCTGCAGGAGTCAGTTCCTCCTCAAGGTTGTCAGTCTCTTGAGGATGAGTTAACCCAATTTCAAAATCATTTTCATAACATGGTTCCTGCAGTGAGTCAGTTTCATCAAAGATAATATGGACATTCTCCTCTACGCACATTGTTTTCTTATTATAAACTCTCTATGCTTTACTATTTAAAGCATATCCTATGAAAACAGCTTCATCACTTCTAGCATCAAATTTACCTAAATTGTTTTTACCATTGTTGTGTACAAAACATCTACATCCAAAGACTCTAAAGTAAGAGATATTTGGTTTTCTTCCTTTGAACAGTTCATAAGGAGTTTTCTTGGTGATGGGTCTTAGCATGACCATGTTGATGATGTAACATGCAGTGTTTACAGCTTCAGCCCAAAAATTCTTTAGAAGTTTGCTTGATATAAGTGTTGTTCTAGCCATATCCTCTAGAGTCCGGTTCTTTCTTTCAACTACACCATTCTGTTGTGGTGTCCTTGGAGCAGAGAAGTTGTGATCTAATCCTTCATTACTGCAAAAATCATCAAACTTGGAGTTTTCAAACTCCGTACCATGGTCAGATCTTAGGTGTTTCAATTTAAAACCACTTATCCTTTGGACTTTCTTAGCAAACGTTATAAATTCATCAAACGTTTCATCCTTGCTATGAAGGAAGATTACCCATGTAAATCTAGAAAAATCATCAACTATAACTAATACATATCTCTTACCTGATCTGCTTTGGATTCTCGCCGGGCCACAAAGATCCATGTGGATCAGCTCAAGTGGACTTTGAGTGCTTACCATTTTCTTGGATTTGAACGAGGATCTGACTTGCTTCCCTCTTACACAAGCTCCACAAACTCCATGGCTTGTTCCTTTTATAGTTGGCAAACCAACTACCAAGTCTTTACCACTTAGTTTATGAAGCAGTGTAAAGCTTGCATGACCACAACTTTTATGCCAAAGGTTTTGGTCATCTTCTAGTACACTAAGACAAGTTAGATTGTTCCTAGAACAAGGTTTAGGTCAACAACATAAGTGTTTCCCTTTCTTGTTCCTTCTAGTATCTTGGTTCCTGTAATGGTGTCACTAACCACACAACATTCATTAGTAAATTTCACATTGTTTCCTTTGTCACAGAATTGAGAGATGCTAAGCAAATTATGTTTCAAACCCTCGACTAAAAATACATTCTTTATGGAATGTGACTGAGATTTCCCAACTTTACCTATACCTACTATGTTACCTGTTAGGTTGTCTCCAAAGGTCACAGTTCCTCCTTCGTAGACTGAAAGTGAGAGAAATTTGGTTTTATCTCCTGTCATGTGCTTGGAACAACCACTATCGAGGTACCACAGGTTGTTCCCCCTCACTTTAGTCTTCACCTATAATAGTTAGTCAGTGTTAGGAACCCAGTTAGACTTGGGTTCCTCTATTGAGTGTGCGTTCCTCTTGATTTTCCACTCTTGCTTCACTAAGCAAGTGTTCATTTCGATCTGTTCCTCTTTGGTGGAACAGTCAGACACTAAGTGTCCATTATTCCCACAGTAGGAACAGATTCTGTTGCTTGGCAGGTCAACATATTTTTTATGTTTGTTCCTCTTCTTATAATTGAAACCTAGTCCATTCCTTCCTTCATTTTTATATTTTGTATCCAACTAACTGGATAAGGAAGCTTGACTCTTGAAGATTCCAGTTTCCTCTTCAGTACCATATTTTCATTTAGCACTGATTTATGCTCAATTTTTAAATTTTCAAATTCTTTACTGGTACTGTCAGAGGAACTGGTTCCGTCACGAACAACTAGTTTCAATTCTGCCAAAGCAATATTCAAGAAGTAGATATCATTTTTCAGTTTTTCATAAGCTTCTTGAAATCCACGGTATTTATCAAAAATATCAAAGAATCGTTCCTCAATATCTGAATTTAATTTTTTAAACCGATTTGTGTGTTCCTTGGTAACTTTCAAGGCCTTCTCCATATTCTCCTCTCTTATGCAGATTGCCTTGTAGTTATCAAGGGTTTCTAAAAGTAATTTAGTGAGTTGGTTCTTATTTAATTTTGATAATTCTTCTTCAACAACATTAAAGTTTACCTGTTTGTTGGATATGTCCTCTTCACTATCTGATTTTGCTATTAGACACAGCTGAGCAGTTTCATCCTCAGGCTGTTCCTGTTCCTCATCAGAATCTGATTCACCCCAAGCTGCTACCATAGCCTTTCTCATTTCAGTTTTAGAGAAATGTTTTTGTTGTTCATTGCTCTTCTCGTTTTCCCACAAAGGACATTCCTTTATGAAGTGATCTGGACTTCCACATTTATGGCAGCTTAGCTTTGAGGTTTTCCTTGTGCTCTTCCTTTATAGTTCTTCTTGAAGAACTTTTTGAATTTCTTAACTATCAAGGCAGCTTCCTCTTCATCAGTTTCTGAATCATCTTGTTCTTCAGTCTTGAGAGCCAGGGATTTTGATCTGCTGGAGTCAGGTTCATGAGTTCCTAAGTGCAACTCATGTGTCATCAAGGATCCAGCAAGTTGTTCTATGTTAAACTTGGTGAAATCCTTGGTTTCTTGTAGAGTTCTCACCTTAGCCATCCACTTCTCGTCTTGTGGAAGACTTCTCAATACTTTGCGTACTTGTTCCTCTGGAGAAATAGATTTTCCTAGAGAGTCAAGTTCATCTATGATATTTGAGAATCTTGTAAGCATATCATGAACTGGCTCTTTAGCTTTCATTTGAAATAACTCATATCTATGCATGAGCATGTCTATCTTTGATCTCTTGACCTCGCTTGTTCCTTCATGTGTAACTTGAAGGAGTTCCCACATCTGCTTTGCATCTTGCATCCCATGGCTCTATTGTGTTCATGAGGACTAAGACCACAATGCAGAATCTTCTTGGCCATGTTGTTCATCTCCATTTTCTCGAAGTCTTCTTTGTCATACATTGAGAGTGGTTTTGTAACTAGCTCGCCTTCTTCATTCTTTTCAGTGACTTCAAAGTCACCTATCTCAATAACTCTCCAGACTTGATAGTTTTCTGCCTTAATGAATATTTCCATCCTATTTTTCCAATAAGGATAGTGTTTACCATTGAACATTGGAGGACGTTGAGTAGAGTATCCCTCATCTAGCTTTTCTCCAGTTGTATTCATGTTCTCTAGGATCAGCCTCCTCAGTGTTAGCTGTTTCAGGAGGAACAGGCTCTGATACCAATTGTTGGTCCTATAGAACTTCTAAGTTTACTACAAGAGCGGAGATGAATTGTACTTAATTGTACTAAAGACTATTAGGGGCTATTTTGCGGAATTAATAAGTTTAAAAGAATTAAAGAGAAGTTAAAACTAAGAACACTAGAAATGCTTTTAAACAAGATCTTATTCCTATATTCTCTAGGAATAAATCTTGCCCTTTTTATTTATAATAGTAACTTACACCCTATTATAAACAGCAACTCACTCTGTTCCTCTAGGAACTGGTTCCCAGTCACCTTGTTCCCCCTGAACACGTGACTTTCTCTCTAGACTTCACTCGAAGTCTAGTCTTTCTCTTTCTTCTCTTTCTCTCTTGAATGTAGAAATTTTCTCACAAAATTTCACTCACCCCAACTCAGATTAATGGAATACAATAAATTGTTGAAGAGAATAAAAGCGATATAACTTTCTAAAGATTTACACAGATAATGTAGAAAATCTTAAGAACTAAAATTGAGTTATTCTCAGTTTATATAGCTGTGATAAATCTTCAACGGTCTTCTTCAGCTTCCTTGTAGTGGACGCAAGTTTTTAGGCATTATCTTCCACCTTCATAGCCGTTATGGATCATGTTAAGGCCACGATCCATAACCGTGTGTTTGCATAGTTTGAAAGAGTCTTCGAGTCTTCCATGATCTTCTCAACAGCTCTTGACTTGGTCTTTGGCAGTTTAGTATTTATATTAGATGCGCAGTTTGTTAGCTGAGATCATGGCCCCTAGAATCTAGGACCTCAACCCATCAATTTAGCCACGCAAAATCGCCAGCTCTTCAACGTCTCAATTTCCTGTTAGCCACTAACAAACTCAACTAATAGTATGGAATCCAATATTCCATAATATTAGAATATAATTCTACACAAAGTAATATAACTAAATATTCTATTTTCCTAAACAACTTAATTTTGGTTATTATTAAACCAATTCTCCATAAGTTTATTTTAGGTCTAATAAAATAAATAAGGAAAAATTGTTAATTACCACCTTTTATAAACGGCTTTTTGTAAATTACCACCTTAAAGATTTTTTTTTTAAATTACCACCTTTTATATGCAAATCTTTTAAAACTCCCACCTCTTAACGTTTTCCGTCAAAAAAATCGTTATGTGGGTCCCACATAGTTTTATTTTCCTCCATTTTTGTTTCTTCTTCCCATTTCTCACTCCTCTTCCATTCCTCTGTTTTCCTCTCAACTTACCACCATTACTAGGGATTTTTTACCCCAATTTTTCTATCCCTTTCCTCCACATAACTCACTCTCTGTCTCTCCTTTCTCGTTGCTGAGCAAAGCACTGACCCTAAAGCACCATTGTTGTCAAAGCTGGAGCATTGAGCGGAGCATTCAGGGGAACAAATTCTCCCTCTTTATATAGTTGGCTGGCTTAGACCCAAAAAAAATATGGGCCTCTACTCAAATTATTTTGTTGTTCATCAAATTACAATACAATTTTGAAGAAATTATATATTGAATTGGGATGAAACTATAAGAAATTATGAGCTTCAAGATCTTGAGAGAGAGAGAAAGGAGTCTAATGTTACATTATGATTAGGCATGATAATAGAAGTAAATCTAGCACTCAGCAAAAACTAAAAAATCAGAGTATATCTTCCTCAAACCAAAGGAATGAGCTCATTACACTCAACAATGGCAGCCATAAGTATACCAACTGCTACAACCATTGAAACCTTTATGATTTGAAGGGAAAGTGTACCCCTTTAACAACAGTCCATAATCGAAGTAAATGAAACAGCATATAATGCATGGTGTTACAAAAAAAACCAAATAATGCTTAATGAAGGCTCAAAGAATCTGAAACGTTTCAACTCTTTTCAAAATCTCCATATTAAAGAGATTACTTTTGTGGGTCTCTATTTTCTTCTTGCGATTGAAGCTTGCACATCTTATCAAGAGTAAAAAGAATCAAATTTAGGCATGTGGGTAATACCAAGAAAATTGCATTTGATAATGGGGGGATTCAGTTCATCAATGTCTACATTAGTGAGTTTATTGTTAAATAAAGTTCACAGGAAGATGGGGATGGAGTATTGGGTATCAGCAAAGAAAAAGCAAAGTAGTATTCATGACTATTTGGGAGAGGAAAACAGAGGAAGATGAAGGGGAGTGAGAAATGGGAAGAGGAAACATAAATGGATGGAAATAAAACAATGGGGGACCCACATAACGGTTTCTTGACGGAAAACGTTAACTGGTGGGAGTTTTAAAAGATTTGCATATAAAAGGTGGTAATTTAAAAAATAATCTTTAAGGTGGTAATTTACAAAAAGCTGTTTATAAAAGGTGGAAATTAACAATTTTTCTAATAAATAATTAATAATACTATGTAAATAACTACATAAATAAAAACTAATTAAAACTAAGTTAAAAACTATTTATTTGTCATCATCAAAATAACGAATACAACATCACGGCTCATCCAGAAAGCCCATTTTCACTCATATACAAAAACCATCACTTGTAAATTTAATAATCCATCATTTTCAAATTTATAACCAATCTATTTTCTATATTCATTTTCAAACTTAAATAAGCATAATAACAATGATAATAATAATAATAATAATAATAATAATAATAATAATAATAATAATAATAATGAATAATAACAATAATAATATTAATAACAACATTAACAATTAATCTTTAATTAAACAAATGCCGAGAATAAAAGATATGATTATTTATCAAGATCGTCGGTAACATTGGAATAATTTTCATATCGTCCATAGTCCTTAGTCCATGTTCATGATCCATATCCATAATCCATAGTCATTATTTATCTTACAATTCGTATTCATAATTCGCATTTAAGTCAATAGTTATAATTCATAATAATTTTCATAATTATAATTGACATTTTTAATCACATAGTCACGTATTTAAATTGTTTTATACTACGGGATCTACGTTTAGATGGACATTGAAAATTACCTCGTGACGTGTCCCCAAAAGTTAGATACACGAACCGATCAACACTCTTGATATCCCTCGGCTACGCACTCGGAGTCTATAATCGACATTAACGAGGTCTAAGTTAGTAACCTAAACAACCCCTTTTTGATTTATAAAATAAACGAACTCAAATAATCCAAATAACCTTGAAAAGTTTTCTTAATTATTTCAAAATATTATTAATAATTAGAAATCGTAACATTTTAAAATACTTAAGAAATCATTTGAAGTAATAAAAAGGACTAAATCAACACGATTTAAAACATGTGAACAAAGTAACTTTTATAAACATATAATTTCCGCAACTTTTATAAATAAAATAACTTTTATAAACATAATAACTTATATAAGTAAATCAATTATAGAAAACGATTTTATTCTTTTTGTTATTAAAAACTAAATATAAAAGGGGGGGAAATCTGATTCATTTGAATCAATTAAACAAGAAGGGAAGAAGGGTGAGGCAAGGGAGGTGCGAACAGGGCAGTGAAGGAAGAGGGAGGTTGGGCTGTGTTGCGACCAGGCGGGTTAGCAGGTGCAGCTGTGGGTTGTGGGATGCGGGGGCTGCGCGGAAATAGGGTGGTGGTTAGTGACTATACGCAGGCGGCTGACGGGGTGACTGGGCTGCGGTGTTTCGCGGGTTGAGGGGCTAGTTGCGGGCTGGTTGCAAAGAGAGCAGACGCCGCGAAGGGGGAAGGAAGTGAGTGATGATGCACGATGGTTTCAGGCAAAGGCGGTACAGAGAGGTGGGGGCTGGGCTGGCGGTTCGTGGTGGTCGGCGATGGTGATTTTAGAATTTTATTTTCCAAAACAAAATCAGAAATTCAAAAATTAAAAGGGAAAAGAAGGAGATTGAAGAGGAGAATGAAGCAAACCTTGAAGGTTAGTTTGCTTGAGTTTATGGGTGGGTATTGGTTGCTATTTATAGGCCAAATTTTCTGCGTTTGGGTTCTCTTGTCAACCTCCATTGATGAGGGTATTGAATAGGGAAGATATGGTCAGAGATTTGACCAGAGAAAGGAAGAAATTAGGGGGGTTGGGGATTTGCTTCAGGTCAAATTGACAGAGGCAAGTTGGGGTGTGTTCATACGGTAAGACGAAGGATATGAAAGATGGTGATGAATGATGATGGATGGAGGATGATTGTGATGAAGGGTAGAGGGAATGTCTGATGTTTTATTTGTTTCATTTTCTTTTTCTTTTTTTTGGCTAAATTGTTTGGGCTATGAACTTTTTGTATGCATTGGGCTCAAATTGGGTTTGCTAATGTGAATGTAGAAATATGAAAATAAGAATGCCTCAAATCTAGTTGAATTTTATTAATAATAATTAATAATTAAATTATCTAAATAGAATGAAAATAAATAATTAAATTATTTAAATAGAATACATTACAATTAAATCATTTTCATAAAACTTGTTTATCAAATAATTCGAAACTAAATGAAAACATTTTTTAAATATAATTATTAAATAAATTAAATTACCATTAAATAAATTTAACTGGAAATAATATTTAATAAATATTAAAATAAAATTTGAAAATTCTGGGTATTACAGTGTAGACCTGCTCTCACGCTCATCCAAATTCCACCAGGAGTCCTCCAATGATCAAATGGCTTCAAAAACCTGCTAGTTAGCCTGGAAATCATCCAAAAACAACTAAACAGATAATGAAACGACAATGTAACTCAAAGGTGACAAAAACCATGAAATACTAGAATTTAATACTCCAAATACATGCAAAGACATTAAAAACGATCTACAAATAAGCACAATAAAGTTCTTAAGCAGACGCCATTTAACATGACCCTTTATTTAGTGTTCCTAATAAGGAACTCGACAAAGCTCTAGTGTAGACCTAAGTGGAAAAAAGAGAGATAAATATTCGTGCTAGTGTTGTCGGTCCTCTGATTCCCCCCGAATCGGAGTAGTTGTTACAAGGAATGCCTGGTTCCTACCAGGCAGATTGAACGGTATATATGGCGGGGGTAAGTGGTAAAATCCCTTTTAATTAAGGATGGGGTTGCACATGTTGTTATATAGTAAAGTGGTATGCATATGTACAAATTAAGGTAGCATATTTAATGAATAAAGTAATATTTAATAAATAAGGTAGTATATTATGTGCAGATTAAGGTACATATCTAATGAACAAGATAGTATATTTTAAAATTTGATAACAAAGTAGCATATTTTGCACCTTTTTTATAATGGTAAGGAAAAAAAGAAATATTAGGAAACCCTTTGTTTGAGTGGAATTCCTAATGTGTCATTACAGAGGATAGTCATAAGAGAAGTTTGAGTACATGGAATAATACTAAATACACCGGGAATGAAATTTACATTGGGAAATCCAATCTACTTCCCTATTTGCTTCTCGACTAAAGTCTTCAAACCGAAAGAGGAGAGTCTGGTTATCTTCTACTCATCTATATATATATTAAAAAGCGTAAGCAAGCATTGTCATCCGCCACGTGTCACCATCCCTATATATATATTAAAATTCGTAAGCAAGCATTGTCATCCGCCACGTGTCACCATCCCTCTTTGAATGAAAATCTATCCACTTTATTCTCATATAATAATAAAAAATTCTACGTGAAGACTCGAACCCGTGACCTTGAGTATGCAATGAGGAGTTTCAACCACTACTCCAACATGTTATTAGTGTTTCTTTTATCAAAATCAATAATGATGTAAGAATAGAAACCAAGAGTTAAGTTGTAAACTTTTAAAATGCATATTGTAAATGTGATGACTTTTCTTTTTTTGATAATTTTTCACACTACATGACATCAATTATTTTAACTACTATCATTAAATTTAATATACAAAAATCCCAGAGCATCGCCGAGGCTAAATACTAGTTTTGCACCTAAAGTAGTGTATATTTTGCTCCGGTATAGTATACTAGCCATATATGCACACGATTCATGCCTCGTGCGGAAGATTAATATGTAAGGATGTGGGAGAAACTACATTGTAATTTCTCTAGTAAAATATATATATATATATTTTATAGTGTTAATTATAATCGTTAAGTTTTATTTTATTTTTTAAAGGGTGTAATTGTAATCTCAAAAGAGAAAATATAGTTAAACAATTTAAATACATAAAAAAGAGTAATAAATATTAGAGAGTAGATTAGCAATAGTGATTTGAAAACAAACGCCAAAAATCTTACAAAAGATTAATAGGAGATGTCATTAGCATCATTACTCATGAGTAAAAAATACATCATCCCCATCCTTCTATCACTTCTCACTCATCATCCTCAAATACTCTATCATGTTTGATGTTAATTTGATTTCACTCATGAGGAATCAATTACTCATATATTTGAAAATTTTAAAAATTCAAAAGTGTTACAAAATAAAGGGAGAGATATCAGAGAATAGAATTGGTTATCTTATTCAACCACTAAAGGGGTATATATATATATATATATATATATAGGAATTAGGGTTTTCTAGGATCACATAATATCCTAGAAGATATTGGGGATGGATAATGGACATCCATATAATTATTTATAACAAAAAGTATATAAAAATATAGCAAAAAGAGAGTCTATTTATAGATCTCAAGAAAATATAATCATTGATATTTTTTTTATTTTTACTTTGTAGCTTTTTAGATATTTTAGTTTGAAATTTTAAATATATTTCCTAAAAATCTGATGGCTAAGTCTATAATAAAGTCATCCCGAAAGGAGATTCCACATCGCTTCACGTCATTATACAAATACAAATAATTAATAAAATAAGTTAACAAAGAAAATTTAATTAACAAAAAAATGATCTAATTAACAATTTTTTTAAAATTAATTTCTTGAATGTTTACTCTTTGGACGCGATAAGGATTAGCTTTTGCTTTTGACATTTGTGCGACTTATTAATGAATATAAGATAAGTTAACTAAAGAATTTAATTAACAAAAAAATTATAGCTCCACATTATTATGTATATAAAATTAATAATTTAATTTTTAATAAACAATAATTAAAAAGAATAATTATATCCTAAATAAAAGATTACGTTCTTTATCTCAAAATACTATTAATATTAAATTATAAAATTAGTCATAATTTTTATTTTAAGTCTCCTAAAATTATAATTTTTGCATGTCCACTGCCTCTTCCCTTATAGTATAGAGATGTATCGTTAGTGGTAGCCTCGTAGGTAGTGGCCTACTGGGCATTCCTGTATTTGTGACCCCCGTTGCTCACTTGCTCCTCTCATCTTTACGACCTACCAGTTGAGTTAGTCCATCAAGATTCTTCTCTCTGGAATCTGGATCGCTTCTTCAAACAGTCAGCAATGGCGAATCAAGTTTACAGTCACCAAAAAGCAGTTTCAGGCATGTACAATCCCTCATCTAGATCCGCCATTGATACTTACCTTAAAGAACCATCCTATTCCTCTCTATTAACCTCATCTCGCTACCTCTCGGAACCTCACTCTCTCTCCTCTGACCTTCCTTCTTCCTCCTCCACCTCCTCTCTCTTTCGAACACCTTCCGAATCTCTTCGCTACAATTCCTCATCCTCTCTCTCTTACAATGACATACTCGGACTCAACGCTGCTGCTGCTTCCAGACCCGCTACTTCCACCTCTCTATGGCCTTCCTTTGATGCTTCTTCTGTTCTCACTAAACGCTCCTCTCAAGGTTTGTTGTTTTTCTTCTCTTTCCGCTTCGGTTTTTGTCTAGGGTTTGATATTTTTACTGAATTTAGGGTTTATTCAACTTCACTTATGTTTTCTTTTGAATTACTTGATATTTTTTAGTTGGAACATTTGCAGCTTTTTTCTCTTTCAGTATATGATAGACTAGATTATAAGCTGTGAAAGAATGAGAATACTTTTGCTTACATAAAATATTACATAGATACTTGTGGCGAAGTCGGAGTAACATAGGTTAACGGTGATGTTACTAGCTTCTTTTTCCAGACTTGTGATAACTCATTAGAGTGATTGCTTCAAATAGGTGATTTTGGGGATTTAAGACTTTGAATAATTATTGTTAGAGCAGATCACCTTGTTTTACTAGACTCACTATGCCCGCTGTTCTCATAATAATTAGAGCTGAACTTGTCTTATGCCCTTACGACTGTAAGGGAATTTGAGACTCTGACTCATATGAAGTTGTCTTATAAGAATATGGACCCAAACCTGACCAAGACCCATTGGGTCTAAAACAGTTGGACCCAGATGGGTCTATGGATCTGGGTCGGGTTCACGACCTATTGCCATCCGTAATCATGTCTCTTCTTGAAAAGTTCTTTATGCAAGTCCAAAATTTTTTAGTTTTCTAGACTTGTCACATGTAGTTAGGCCTTTGCGCAAGGAACAAAATCGCGAATGTTGTTGTGTTACGGTCGCGATGACTCAAAAGCGGCTTGTAATTAACGCATTGTTGTTACTGTTGGTTTTTTTACCCCAAAATTGTATTTTTGAAGCTTTACAAGTATTCTTGTTACTTATTTTGACCAAAGATGTCATATTGCTTGAGTTATACATATGGTGAATAAAAAATTAATTGAAACATGAGATCCATATCCCAAGGCTGTTAAAATCGGGATTTTGAAATGAATAGGAAGGGTCTCACAAAATCGGATAGTAAGACTCTACTAATATTACATAATCAAGACAACATCCATATTCATGAACTAATTGATCATAAGAATAGTTCATGACGCATGATAAAAAAAATAAGCCCACACTCATGACAAAAGGTTGATCACATGATGATCACTAATGAAATAGATCATAAGATGTTCAAATACTTCACAAGAAAAGCAAAAGACTAGACTGGCCCAAGCATACAATGACATGTGACATCTGATTTTTAGCAAAAAAATGTTTTAAACTTCAAAGTAAAAAAGATAAAAAAAATATCAATGGTATTTTCTTGAGATCTATAAATAGACATCCACTTTACTATATTTTTAATTTTTTATTATTTTCAAATACATGAGTAATTCATTGCTCATAAGTGGAGTGCATTTGATCAAATTTGATCACCAAACATGATAAATTATATTAGAATGAGTGAGAAAGCGGTAGAGACAGAGGGATGATGTGTGTTTTTACCCATGAGTGATGATGCCTTTGCACTTAAATATGATCATTATTTGCTTAAGTCTTAAGGAAAAAACAATGGAAAAAAAGACCAACTTTACATATTTACTATTAATCTTAGTTTAAATTGATAATATATGCATGCCTAGCTCTTATTATTATAAAAAAATTGACATAGCATGTATTTTTATCTTATCAATTGTGCGTATAAGCTTAAAATTTAAAATGATATTTGGTCTTTAGCATTCTTAAAATCTCCCATCACAATAAAAAAAATCAAATCAAATATTTTAAAAATCGCATTACCGACATCATCACTACCCAAATCAGTTCTTAGAGTAAAAGGTAGCAAACTAATGAACTTGATATAATTCTCTAAAATATAACACCCAATTAAATAACTTAGGCGAACGAATTATTAAAATTTGGTCAAGAAGAACTTAAGGTCACAAAAATAAGAATTACAAATTAAGAACATGCATTGTAGTGCTTTGAGAAAATTAGGAAAAGATCTTTACAACACCTACATTTCCAGTTGCATGTACTAGATTTTGGATTCGATAACCCCTTTCCTTTTGTCTTCTTAATTAGTTTTAGATCCTAATTGAAAAAACAACAAAAAAGGGGCTTGGACTGCTCCCTTTCATTCAAAAATGTGATTCAATGACCATTTTAGTGATTTTTAGTAAATCGCGTAGAATCATACAATCCTACTGATTTCACCGATTTTATGACAGTTTCGATTCGACTTGTGATCTAGTCGTATGGCCAGGTAAGATTGTAAAATCGTGTGATTTTATTGCGATAACCTTGCCATTCCCTATCATAAATATAAATCTCCTTTCGTTGGTGCATGCTATTGTTTCTTGGCTACTATGTGTATTTTCCCTCCTTTTTGGCCAATTCTACATAACGGCTAAAAAAACGTTGGAATACGGTGAGTCACTATTACACAGCGAACAATGCGGCGAGGTGGACGTGAATATCATTGCCGCGTTACATAACGACATTTCGCCTAACGGCAAGTTCAAAATCCATTACATAACGTCCGAGTTTGTCTCTATGCTTTTGCGGATGTAACCGCTTCTTGGAAAAGTTATTCGTTGGAGGTTGGCAAATGTGTTTTGTTATATTACTCTAATGGTGTACCATTTAAAAAATTATACATTTCAGATCATAGTTCGTGGGAAAATAGCAAAATTAGGTGATACTAATGTGGTTCTCATAGCAAATGAAGTTTTGGGATGGCAGGAGATGTAACTAAAGGAAATTGTTAAGAATGCCAAGCCACATGATAGATAAGGACTTGCTGATGCTTGGTTTTCTTCGTTGTTTTGGATAGATTCATTGGTGGCAGCGATTTTAGCTCTCCCTGTCAATTGTCATTGCTCATTGGTGGTAGGCTGGTAGTCGCTTTGATTTTGCGTCCTTTTCCGTTCTACTTATTATCTGGAATTTGGTTTTGCCGTAATCTCCCCCTTAACTTTTGGTTAGCAAGGAGGGGAGGGAGGGCAGGGGAAGAGGAATCTTAGATTAGGCAAAAAAAAATATTTTCTCTTTGCTTCTATCGTTAAAATCCTAAGTAGGATGGCCATTAAAAAATTATTTTCTCTATGCTTCTATCGTTAAAAATTATTATCTCTCAGCCATGTGATTGCTTCCTCCCAGCCACAATCATGGTCAAAATAGCTAACATATCCTGCAAATCTAAACCTATGTAGTTAGTGGTGCATTTTTATTAAAAAATACATCCTGAAACTTGAAAGGAAGAGGGGGAGTATTGACTACATATACTTCCACTTTTAGTGGGAAGTGGGATTACAAGAGTAAAGGGGGGTACACTTCACAAGTTTTAATCTTTCATAAAAAAAAGAGTGTCGACATTAAAATTAGATATGAGAAGTGTCCTTTTTGTATACTTTACTAATGATGACATGGGGCTGGATCAATGTGTATTTCATACGATTGTCGACAATGTTAATATCTTAGTTGCATTACCGCATTGCAAAGGTTTGAGCTTGTTTTAACCGAGATATAAGGCTACAACATCCGAACCATAGTGGCATTGCCTGTTATTGTCCCACAATCGTCACCCCAATCATGATCCCGTTCAAGATATGAAACCATGGTGTAGACATTATTGGATGGGTTTGTAGCATAACCTTAAAGTTTCCTCAAGCTGTCACCTCGGAAATCGCAAAATTATCGATAATATGGCCGGGGAGAAGTCTGGAAAGCACTTGATGGGTTAGCATCAGATTATAGTCTTAAAATGGAGGGTGGCTTAGATCTTTTGAACGATGGTCTAAGAAGATTGCCTTTGTGGAGGAAGTGCCGTACACGATATCTGAAAAGCGAAGATACTTAAGTGGTGGGATATTATTGCAAATGTTAATTTCACCTGTTTGTTTTGGACACGTTCAATTTTATGGGAAATTCTCGTTATTCTTTGAGGAATTCTTTCTCTTGAATTAATACTGCCATTTCTATTACTACCTGGATAGAGTGCCTGTCTCTTGGAAGTTGGAACCGTCTCTTTAGGATGCACATTCTCGTTTGGCTCATTTCCTGGAATTCTTTATGAAAATTTATGCTGCAGGTTGGAATGCCTGAAAATTTTATAAGTTCAGGACTCACCCTTCAATTTTTTTTGCAAAATGTACAAGTTGAGTTCTTTTTCGCTTGATTACCTTTTGAAAGATTAATTCTAGAGATTTTACTTGGGAGTACTGTCCTTGACAAAATGAACATCAATAAGCGCTTTAAGGAAAGAGTTACTGTAAGGCATAACCCTTCTATGTTATGCTTCCAAGAGCGGAGAGATTAATGCGCATCATTTACTCACTACCGTGCTTCTGGTCATTCATGGATCTGACTCATTGCACTCTTGAGGGATGTTCCATTTGTATTAAAGTTTATTATAATATCCAGATTAAACTTAGAGATAATGTGGACTGGAAGAGTCAAATATCCTTCATTTGGATGAAATGGAAGAATAGGTTCGTTTTTTTGAAATCCATCTCCCCCTTGAAGTGTTTAGCTTCGAACAAAGTCATAAATTCCATATAACGTCCAGATTAAACTTAGAGGTGATGTGGACTGGAAGAGTCAAATATCCTTCATTTGGATGAAATGGAAGAATAGGTTCGTTTTCTTTGAAATCCATCTCCCCCTTGAAGTGTTTAGCTTCCAATAAGTCATGAATCCATATAGTAGCCTTTCTTGCGGTTTCATGGGCTGTTGACAATTTTATTCTTCTGATTGTGAGAATTTCCAATCCTCCTGCAAATAATCAGTAATATAGATATATATTTATTTATTTATTTATTTCTAAACAAAAATTCTGTCACTGACAAATTGCTTCTATGTTGTGTTGCTTTCTCTCCTCTCTTTGATTTAAATGGATCATATAGTTTTATAATCTATATCGTATCGTATGTCTTTTTTTTGTATATTATCTTATACAATAATTCTAATTTCTATCTTTCTAGCAAATATATGTTCTTATTTTAAAATTTTATGAAGTTATCTAGTAACACACATATTTTTGGTTTTCTTGTTTATACTCATATTTACTACTATAGCTCTCTACAACCATTCTGTTCTGGGTGCCCATATGACTGGGCAAAACGAGGCTTGGTTTACTTCTGATTCTTTGGCCAAGCGCCCTAGATTGGAGAATGCAAGCAATTTGCCTATTTATCCTCAAAGGCCTGGAGAAAAAGACTGCACACATTATATGCTTACTAGAACCTGTAAGTTTGGAGATAACTGCAAGTTTGATCACCCTATTTGGGTTCCTGCGGGTGGAATTCCTGATTGGAAAGAGGTGAATCTTTGAAATTTCATTACTCATTTTATTTCATAGTCTTCATTATAATTTAGTGATAAGTAGACAACATTGTATTCATTTAGTGCCTTTTAACAATCAATATATGTATATATATCTCTACTATATAAGGGAAGAAGGGTTGGACACCAAAAATAAAAAAAAATAAAAAAATCCTAACTCCTTTACTAATTCGATAATTAACTATTTCACTAATTAAATTTTTTCAACCGCTTTGGCACGCATCATATGCATTTGACGCTAGTATACATATATTGGAGGCTTTTTTTGGGGAGCACATAGATCCTGTCCCTGCTTGTCGTGTCATAAATATGAATTAGGGAAGTACTTGATATCGATATCAAGTAGAAAAGTATGATATTTGATAACAAGTGGGAAATATTATCATTAGGAAGTATTGTATTATTATTGTATAAAATATCATTATTCACAGTTCAATATTGTCTTTGAAACCAAGAAGACATAGAATAGCACTAAATATAATAATTGTGTATATTATTAGTCTGGTTATAATTACCTAATTGGAATTTGAATTATTATGATTTCTACAGTTTGAATTATGCTTTAAAGTAAATCCATGTCATATACAACCCTAAGCTCTATAAGAAATTTGATGTTAGTGGAGAATAGTAATGTCATATTAGTAATCTTATTTTTCAGATTTTTTTAGCCCATGCACCTAAAGGAGTAAGTTTCCAAGGAGTATAGTGAGCGCCACCTAGGATAATCACTCAATTTAATAAAAAAAAACAATGATACTATGTATCTCCTAGCTAAGAATTTAACATAATTAGGAAAAATCAAATCTGTGCTAGCTGAGCTTGGTTAGTATTTTCAAACGGATATAATTAGGAAACTAAAGAACCAAACGTTGTTCTTTATTTTTCTAGCTTGTGCATTGCGCAGGTTAGAGCCAATTCTTAAAGTATTAACAAGTGGAGTCTGTTAACTTTATGCTTATTATTCAAAACTTCCAATTTTTATTTGAGTAAAATTTCCTTTTCCTCCCAACAAACACTTGAATTGTGTCTACAACCATTGAAATCAACTCCATAAATTACATTGGGTTGATTTGTTAGATTTATTCATACTTACACCATGGTCCTCCTCTCATATTCTCAAGTGACCCATCTCTCTTGATTTAAGCGAGGGTTGAGAATGAGCTTGTCCTTTTCGCGAACAAATCGGGCTGATTCGGTCAAAGCTCGACTCGTGGAAGCTCGGCTCGTGGAAGCTCGGCTCGCACTCATGAGCCGAGCTAGGCTAGGCTAGGCTTGTCTCGGAAGCTCGTGAACAAGCTCGACTAACTTTTTTCCCCTAAAAATATCACATTTTTTAAATTATTTCTTACAAAATTACATTTTTTAAAAGTTAAATGGTCGCTCCTTTCAACTTTAAATGCATTGGTTGGATTAGTGATTGTTATGTCAAACCAAAGATCGATTGTGTATGTTGGATTATTGGTTGCACCCTTTTTTTTAAAAAAAAGGGTCCAAAAACGAGCCTACAATAATCGAGCCGAACTCTCGATTTTCAGGCTCGTTGAGCTCACGAGCCAAGGCAGTCAAAAATAAACGAGCTGAACCGAGCATAGGGGTGTTCGCCTGTTCGATCTCGGTTCGTTCAATAATCACCCCTAATTCAAGCTGTGCTTTAGTTGACTCATTTGGGTGCCAAAATATCGTATAGTGTCCAACTTTCGTACCTAAATATTTAGATTTAAGATGGAAATCTTACTCAGACTCTAGAAGTATCTAACTCTAAATGATCCATTAATGGAGGTGCTTCTTTGACACCACCATTTAATCATTAGCATGAAACAGAAAATAGAACTTTGCTTACAGTAAACAAAGTTCTATTGTTAAGAAGAGAGATAAGAGAGGCTAGACAAATATTGGTGTAATTTACTCATGAACCTAATAGCAGTGTGAAAGCTGCTATCTGCAATGCTATATGTGATGATCTCTAAATAAGTAAATGATTATTTATTTCTCTTGATAGAGCCCCTTGCCCAACTTGAATGGGGAAATCTAGAAGCAATGAGGTAGAGAGTGTCCTTCTTTACTAATCCTAGGCTGCTACCTCACGTGTCCGGTGCTGACAACTTGCTTAGGTAATTGTAGCTGCCAAAAGCAAAAAATTATGCTCATGACAATATCTTTAAAATATTTCTTTTAAGGATAAAGATCTCTCTCTTTCTCTTTCTTTCTCTCTCTCTGTTAAGAATTTGTTGTGAGAAGTTATCATTTTAGCAATTTGTTTGTGAATGTACCGTTACATCCCATTGTACGTATCCTCTTATGTCACTTAATCTGGTCGCATTATTATAGGTCTTCATCACACTGCTCCATAGAATGCCATGGTCTTTTTTCGGCTTTTAAGGAAAGGGTTGGTCGGTTGGTTCTGTTCTGCTGGCTATTTTTGGGCTTAAGTACTAAGAATGGTCTGCTTTTTTGTGTGTTTGTTGGATATGTTTCGCTCTCTTTCATCCATTAGTAAGGTTCAATTTTGTATTATAAGAACAAATTTGAGGGCATGACTGATACACAGACAATATGGATACTTTGGGTTGATTGTTCCGGTAATGGCGAAATAGACCTTGACATCATACATGGTATTATTCATAGCTAAGGGGTAATTGGAGCAGCTTCTCATTATAATGGTGTGACCAGATTCAGCCTATTGTATGGCTATGGGACTAGCACGATTCAATAAATTTATGGTCGTACAAGGATGGATATGGCTTAGAATGCGACAATTTAAGACAATTTGGGATTTGTGACCTCCATTGACGTAAGTATTTGGGATTTATGATCTCCATTGATGTAAGTCTAGGTAGGGGATACCAGTCTTTTAAAGAGGAGACTTGCGATCATTCCTAATGATGAGGTCTGAGAGGATCATTAATTTCCTCTGGTTGCATTTTTTCAAGTACAATATAGGGAATTGGTGAAGTGTTCTTACCACCGCTTTTGTTTAATAATCTTCAAAAAATATTTCCAAGGCTAGAAAGCGATAGCAGATATAGCGTGCCAAGATTTTTGGTTCATATAAGAGTATTTTGTTCCATGTGCTCAATGTCTAGCATTCTGCTTGGAGATTTTTGAAAGTACAGTTGTGTCACTGTGTGTTATAATATTGCTATTGAGCTCCTAAATTAAGAACTAGAAAGGGATGACAAGTATGTCATCCGTAGGTGGTGATGTTTGTTTCTTCACAAACCAAGAAGCTCCCACCATGTGTTTGAGCGTGAGAGGACGAAACTAGGGTTTCTTTCTAGTCTAATTGTGGGTGACATGTCTAGGACATTAAGAGATGCATGCGTAGAATGCTGGAATGTTACTTCCCTTCTTCCCTCTCATTTTCTTTTGAATGGATGGGAAATTATAACTTGACTTGTATCCCAGTAACGGCATAACATACAAGAGTGCTTTTCATCCAATGTTGATGAGAGAAATAGAGAATACGCTTGGATGGTTTTTAAGAGAGACTCAAGTGCTGCTCTTCACGAATTATATGTGTACTACCGCATGCTCCTGCATCTACTTTTCATTTGCTACGTTTACCTGAAAGGGAAGTATCAATTTAATTGCTACATTTCCTTCTTTGACATGTGGTCCTCATATGTTTTTCACCTTTTCTATTCCCATTTTGTTCATTTACTTGTACTTCTTCTACCCTTCCTTTCCTTTTTTTGTCATTTAGCAATGAAATAATGGTCCATATGACTCTTTGAAACTCCTACAATCATGCATCTCCTAAAAAACTTCCCATAGCAATTGAAAGTAGTCGGAGAGAGTAGTATGGTAAGGTAATTATTTTATTCTATTGTTTTTTTCTTGGTTTATAAAAGTATAGAACACAATATTAGAGGATATGGGATAGAGCGATATTATACTAGCTAGAGCTTCTAGGTTAACTTTTGAGGTTATGTCTAAATAGACCTACTGGTAACGTTGGACTCCTTAAAGCTATGCAACATAAATTTTGGAGGATACAAATTTGATCATTATTATTAATTCTATGTGATGAAGAAGATAAGGAAATAGAAATAATTTTAATAAGGTAATTGATATTTTTATGCCTCCATGCCTCTTAGATGCACCTTATACACTTGTAAGCCCGAGAATGTTTAAGGTCTTCCCTTGTTTTCATCAACCAATGACCATTGTCCTTACTCCAATCAAATGGGAAGATGTGGCACTAGCCATGTGTTTATTAGTAGCTTCACCAGATACTCGAAATTAGGAGGTGAAAGTGGTGAAGGTGTAGAGAAGGCTATCTTACTTATGCATCTGATTTATGTGGGGTTTCATGAGGTTGAAAAGGTGGTTGCCCTCCTTTTTAGTGAGGTTCTCCACAAGATACGACTAATTCCAACCTTAATTGAATGAACTATTCAAGAAAAAATTTAATGTAATTTCATTTTTTTCTTAATTCTTCTCTATATATGGTGTTTGGGGTAAGGCTATATGGTGTTTTTAAGTAGCTTCAGGTGGTCAAGGAAATTGAAGGTGAGAGACAGTCCAAAATTAGAAGATGAAAGTGGTGGTGAAGGTCTTCTCAAATCGAACCTAGATCGTACCAAATTCAGTTATGAAACCGAATTCACCTAAGGGTATCAAATTCCGTTCCCGCGTTCCGCAAATTATGTGACAATGAACCAAATTATAATCTAAAAATTAGAAAAAACGACTCTAAAATATGTAAGTGCAAAAAAATTTGGTCACAAAACCTTGCGAGAGATTAAATACACGAGGGAGACAAATCAAAAGGAAGAAAATAAGTTAAGACATGTCAACGAAATGTTGGATTTTCAACAAGAGACACAAATCTTAAGATAAAGTTATGTAACTAAAAAGTTGAATGTGAAACGAAGAGCAGAAGACTGCATATAAAGATTTTTTTCAAAATGTAAAATTTGTATAATACTCCCTCGTCCCAAAAAGCTTTATATACTTGGTCGGTCACGTAGTTTTAGATGATAAGTTGTTATTTGGTGATCAATTGTATTTTATTAAAAATGTAGATATGATAGGAGTTAGTGCGGTATTATTTTATTTGGATGTGAGAGAGTGGTGAGTTATGGTTGAAAAGTCGAGAATAAAGTAGTAGTGGGCCATGTCCAAAAATAGAAGTGTACTGTATAGATTTTTTCGGGACAGATGAAAAAGGAAAGTGTATAGAGCTTTCAGCGACGGAGGGAGAATTTAATTCTTTTACAGTTTACATTTCCCAAAATAAATTTATCCTAGCTTACACTCTTTTTTCCCATTTGAATAAAAACATTTGTCTTCATTTGTAGGAACAAAAAACAATTTTTGTAGTTACTTCTTTTTCCCTCAATGTTTGCCTCATATTCCATTTTGGTTGTCCTTTCAGAATTACCCCATATCTTATTGGGCATATTTAGACTACATTATCTCTCCTATTATATATACTTCAGGAAAAAATCCACCTTCAACATGATATAATTCTTTAATAGGCAAACTTTACGGGACGAATGAAATCTTTTCCAAACAAAGACACGAAGGCAAAAGATATAAAAGGTTTTTTCAAAAGTAAGCCCTAACCCCCTCCTCTATTTATTACTAGACATCACTCTCCTTAAAACATCCAACTAAGCCCTTAGGAGACGTCATTCCCTCCATTTTTTCGTGATGTATCCCCTAACCTCCCCCTTTTGTTGAGGGAGTGTGCCTTTGATTGGAGTTCAAAAATGAGCACCAAAGATATAGCAAATCTTCCAGAGATCTCCGCAACCATTGGAGTTGAATTGGGACAATCTGTTGACTAGGGGTTCCTTTAATTGGTGAAAAGAAAGCCATCATCTCCTTCTTGTAATGTTCGATAACAAATATCCAGTAAACTTTTTGGCAAACAATGTTGATTGTCCACTTGGAGACTGATAACAGTGAGAGCTAGAGAGTGAGTGAGAGGAGAGACTTTAAAGTGCTATGATGATAGGGCTATTCTTTAGATTGGCATACAAATATTTCCATTACCTTTTTTGATGTTTGTTGAATGTGGCTAGGGAAATGTGGCACGGGAATCATGAGCAATTTGGAATATCGAGAAACTTTTACTTGCCAGCTTTGTGTTTTTAGTGCTTTTTTATTGATTCTGGAAATGAAAGTGTTTTAAAAACTCCAAAATGTTGAGAGAAGGGTGATTCTGTGCATAGGCTGCTGACACAAAGTGTTTGATGAAGAGAGAATTAGATTTTTAGGCTGATGAATGCAAGGAGTTTGCTGAAGACACTGGTCATCTTTCCGTAAGCCCCCAGCTCAACGCGAAAGTAATTAGCTGGTTATCTATATGAGCATAGGTGGTGACCGTTATTCCATTAATAAATATTAGTGGACAAAGTTGGAGTTCCTCCCTAAGTCCCTGTTATTTTGATTGATTGAGGGTATCTACGCACATCTAGATCGTTCAAATTAATTTTTGTTAAATTGGGTATGACCTATAGATAAGATATTTCTCTGCCTTTTCTGTCTCCTAATAGTGTATGGAAGAACTTGTAATTGGAAACTGCCACATTATTCGCTGGGATAGTGTGCGAATTCCAGAATTGGTTCGCTGACATTAAAAGAGCTACTTTCTTTTCTTTTTTTATTCCCTTTCCCTTCCTCTGTCCTGCATAGCAACAATGAAAAGGAGCTTTATGCACTCATTCTACTTTTTAGTAGTGACAGTTTGGGACACATTGATCCATGACTTTCACTTGTCAGAGTCTGGGCTTTAGTCATGTGTTTAGGGTAGAGGATCACCAGAAAATAACTAAACTATCGTTACTCTTTAAACTGGTGTGGAGTGAAAAATTTGTTGACATGATTCTATGTCTGATGCAGCGGTTGCAGTCTTTATCCGTTCCTTCTGAATCCCATCCTGAAAGACCAGGAGAGCCAGATTGTCCGGTATGTTTGTGTGGATATCAGTATGTGTTTGTTTATATGTTCTCCTTAAATTGCATAGCTCTGCCTCCTTACTCTTGCTTTATTTTCAGTACTTCCTGAAGACTCAAAAGTGCAAGTTTGGTCTGCAGTGCAAATTTAATCATCCAAAAGAATCACTGGTAGGAACACATACTTGCATTGGTGTATTATATGTCAGCCTTCTCTGCTGTGCCTAATTGTTGTTTGTTCAATTTACCCCAGGATACTTCTGCCAAAACTGATGCTTCAGATCTACCAGAGAGTGGCAAAACTAATGCTTCAGATCTACCCCAGAGACCATCAGAGCCTTTGTGTTCGGTGCGAGTTGCTATGCCATTTTCCGGCCATGACTTACCTCTTAGTTTCATATCTTCTAATCTTACTTCTATGTAGTTCCTGCTAAAACTCGTGATGTGTTACATATGTGCTTTTGTGTGAACAGTTTTATACGAAGACAAGAAAATGTAAATTTGGTGCAGCATGCAAATTTCATCACCCAAAAGATATCCAGGTGCCATCTGATGGAGAAAAAGCTGATGGTGGAGCGCAAACTCATTCAATAGACCATCTTGCTACTAATGTAGATGGAAATGCTGTCAAAATGCTCACCTCGAATCCTGCATCATCATATAACTCTAAAGGATTGCCCGTACGTCTGGTATGTTTCTTGATGGATAACTATATCATGTGATCTCATTTAGGCTTGACTATTTAATTGTAATCTCCAATCTTTCTAGAAGGAATTTCCAGTGTAATGTTCACCATCTGCCACTGTATGCTATTCCTGGATAAATTAGGAAAAATGTGAGCCAATACATTTCCTACATACTGCCCTTAATTGGAAAGGGGATGCGGAGATGAAAGAGCCATAGATTCTTATTCTACCAGAAAACAGGACTTTCAATTGCTTATTTGAATAAGATGTTGTTTTCTGTACTTTTCAGCCGAAAATAGCCTCAAACAACTTTTGGATTTAAGGCTCTGTTTGTTTTGCTAGAAAATCATTTTCTTGGAAAGTTGATTTCCTCATCCTTTCATTTTCCTTCGTTTGTTTTGATAAGGGGTAGAAAATGATTTTCTTAAAGGTGGGAAAATGCTCTTAGAAAAGGAAAACCAATTTCATTTTGTGAAGAAGGTATGCCACATTTTCCTCTTCACTTCTCTCTATTCTCGCCTCCCATCTTTCCTTCACTTTTACTTCATTTACCTTTTCTCCGTAACTTTTCCTCTAATCAAACAAACAAAGGAAAACTTTTTCTAAAATCATGTTTTCCATTATTGTTATCCTTGAAAAGTGATTTTCCATGAAACTTGTTTTCCATGAAAATTGTTTTCCATTAAGACAAACGGAGCCTAACTTCTGGAAATCTGGAATAGTTAGTGCTGTCTATATTAACCTAAAGCTCACAGCTCTTCTAACTCTTCTGAGAGCTGTAAGCTGATTTGTCTTTGTCGTCAGATGCATTGCTGTGGGACATACTAAATGGAAATTAATTAGCGCACATCCAGGTGTTGTCTTATCGAACCAAGATGTAATAGGAATAATTTGAAGGACTTTTTAGGTCATAGGTGACATGGCCGTTATACGCCTATTTGTAGTTCATGCATGGCCCAAGTTTTGGTATTCAGTAATCAGTAATACAAAACCTGTCTTGTTTTCATAAAGTTGCCTATATAAAGTGTCTATTTCAAGTGTAAAGGGAAGAATAATTTTTTGTTCGTTTTGACCATGTAATCTATCTGTCTTCTCTTATTATTTTGGTCAGAACTGATGCTTTATAACGTGTAACAGGGTGAAGTGGATTGCCCATTCTACTTAAAAACTGGCAGGTGAATATGCTATGACATTATGCTCATTTAGTTCTTTAGGCTTCATCTGTTGGTGATTTACCTAATAAGTCTTTATTATGTCTCTCAGCTGTAAGTATGGGGCCAATTGCCGATATAATCATCCTGACAGGAATGGTAATATTTGTGTTATTTCAGTTATGCTTAAGAATTGCAAAGTATATTTGACTTTATAACCATAACTTAATACGGCGAAATTGCTTCACAGACTTATCTTCTCCTTTCTCGGTCATCAATCCCAGTGCTGCGGTGGTTGGCCATGCAGTTCTCCCTACTCTATCTAGTTTGAATGTTGGGCTTGTCAATCCTGCCACCTCCATTTTCCAGACTTTTCAACCTGGTCTGGCTCAAGCAACGGTAATTTTATGGTGCTTCATTGCTGACATGTATAAGAAACTGCAACATAATGTATGATGAACAAGTATCTCCATATGCCATTGCATGCTTTTCATTACCATATGCCCTGTACAATCTTTTATGGTTCTATCTGTCTACTTATATGCTTCTATTCCACAGCACTGTCGTTTAAGACTCCTTTTAATGTTTCTACTTGCCCCTGTACTTCATGTGCTCCTTCCTTGTCTCAAATGGGTATGTTTACTCAAGGAGGGGCAGTTATTGTACCTAATAGATATATATAGATGGAGAGAGAGATAGTAGGAGACTCACATTCCCAATTTTTCAAATCTGCTCTCTCTCTCTCACACACTCACATTACCCATGTCAGTCTTCTGTTTTTTTTCCCTTCATTTCTTTCCCTTTTCTCTTTTCTCCGCAAGTCTTAGTTTGTCTGATTCTTTTTTTTTCCGGTTCTTCTACTCCCTCTCATTTTCTTCTCTTCTGTTTTTGGATTTATTCTCTCTCTTGATCCCTTCGATTAGTTCTCTTTTCGAGTTCTTGTCAGTCTTCTTTCTTTTCTCCTGTTTCTCTTTTGTTCCTTTAACAGTGAGAGATTGGATGGGATGGCTTGCACAGTTGCACCTGTAAAACTAACTACTCTAGCTTGAAATTGTGAGCTAAACTACATATCACAGTTGCACTCCACTTGTGGAAATAAAGTTTAAAGTTGTTTGTTTAATTTTTTGAGGTTAAAGTCTATTCTTATTCATCAATTTATAGTTAAATTTGCTGTTCAATGTTAAATACTCTTGTCCTGTACTTTTCATGTATTTTGAATTATTGGATTCTTATAATCTTGTTAGTTTGCTGTTCAATATAATCGAAGATTGACCTTTAAGATCATGAAGTGTCAAACTGGAAATTTGGGAGGCATGGAGTAGCGTTTCCCTCCCTCGGCACAATCTTTCTCTTGCTTTGACTCCACTATTTCTAATTAAGCTTATAAACTGCCAAGAACCCATGTGATCTGTTAATGCTTTCAGTAACCTATGTGTAGTTCACCTTATTTCAGATAACTTATTGCTTATTCAATATCTGATCAGAAAAAGAATAAGTTCTCACAAGTTCAGAAAAACTTCCATGTCAAATTCAAGAACAACAACATCAATAACACAAAAGCTTTGTTCCCAATATGATTTGGGGTCGGCTAACATGAATCGTCATATCAAATTCAAGAAATTAAGATAGAATCAGATTATATCAAAACAATATAAGTTCAAAACATATAAGAAATTTTTTTAGATCAGATCACAGCAGGCTGATGTTTATAAATAATACTCAATGATTATTAATCTTACGCTATTATCATTGTTATTATTTATATTTAGAAATTATAACATAGGAAAATTTGCCAAAAAGAAACCTTATAAATGTCTAATTTTGCGGAAAAAAGCCTTATAAAAATTTCTTTTGTAATAAAAAACCACCAACTCCATTTTTTTCTAAGATGAAACCTTGCCTCACATTTCCGGTGTTGACCACCTTTTTCGGCTTTGACTTTTGATTCTTTCTAAGTGCTGATTTGTAGCTTGCTATTTACACTCCTCTTTCTTATTTTCATCAAACAACCTAATATAAAATCATTTCTACTCACACTAAAATTCTTTGCCTCTTCTTTCTCTCTTTCTCTCTTTCTCTCTCTGTAAGCATCAATGAATGTCTGTAGTGCAATCAAATCAACTCAAGTGCAAATCCATTGAATGAGCAAACAAGTAAGTATTAATTCCTTTTATATTAAGTAAGTATTTTCATCAAACAACCTAATGAATGTCTGTAGTGGTGAGGCTGAGGATGGGAGAGGTGGGTAAGGCAACAATTATCTTTGTTTTATTCTGCCAGTTTCTGCAGCAGCGTAGGGAGGAGATGAGGATGGAAATTCTTATGGCAAATGGAAAACCACACAACATTTCATCATTGGAACTGTAAAGAAAAAGGAAGAGTTGAGAGTATTGATTCTGAAATTGAAGAGATAAGAGGAAAGAGTTGAGAGAATTAATTAAGAAATTGAAGAGATAAGAGGAAAGAGTTGAGAGAATTAATTAAGAAATTGAAGAGATAAAAGGGAAGAGTTGAGAGAATTTTGGGAAAAAATGGAGATTTAGGGTTAGGTTTAAGAAAAGAGGGGGAAACTAAAGTACTGTGCAAAAGAAAACGAGGGAAAATTGAGCTGGTTGGGTGCACATAGGGAAAAAAGAAGGGTCAATGCCGGGAAAAGATGGTCAACACCGGAAAAGTGAGCCAAGGTTTCATCTTACAAAAAAATGGAGTTGGTATTTTTATAAGGTATTTTTTCGCAAAATTGACCTTCTATAAGGTTTTTTTTTGGCAAATTTTCCTATAACATATTATCATTATATTTACCAACTATTTCAAGTTATGTGATGTGAGTCATGTGACCATTAGTGTTTACAAATTTTTGAAGTCACATGTCAAAAACAACCATTCATATTAAAAAAAGTAAGACACGTTACTTACAATGATAATATAAAACTGGTACTTGCTTCGTTCTTTTTAATTGTGACACTTTCCATATGAGGGAATTTGAAATTAATTGTGACACTTTCTTTTTGGGCAAGTATTTCTCTCCATCTTTCTACTATCACCGGGTCATCTTCTTTCTTTCTTTCTATCCTCCAAAAATTGTCAAGGAGTCCGTGAAATCAAAAGTGTCAGAACTAATAAAAAACGGAGGAAGTATATAAGTTCGCATTACATTAAGTTGAAATACAAATAAGAAAATGTGAAATATATGAACTTCATTTGGATATCCTATATCTCCTTTGGTTGAACGCCAAATATCTCCTTAACTTTTTCAAGTTGTACCTTTTTCATTTTTTATCCCTGTACATACCTTTTCGAACATATTTTCATCTTTTTTCTGTTTGCTAATATCTCCAAGAGATTTCTCTCACTACAATTTTCTGGATGCCTTCTCTCACTAAGTTCCACTCTTACAATTACAACTTTATATACTTTCTTGCTGATCAGTCTACTTAGTAACTAACTTCTTTTGGAAGATCGATACCCTTATCTAATGAACTCATGTTTGTCCTGGATTAAATGCCTGCTTCCCCTCTTCCTTGCATGAGTAAATGCAAACATGGTTTATCTGCGCTATCTTTAGAAACCTACAACTGTGACTTAAGAGATTTTTGCAATACAATCATCTTATGCGTCTTAAATACTTGGAATTGCTTGATACATTAGAAGTCACATTTTTTTGATTATGTTATCGTCTTTAGTTTACATTTACAAAATTATATACTACCTCCGTTCCATATGTATTGCAACACAGGGAGTTTTACGCCTCCCAACGCACTACTTTAAACGCTAATATCTCTAATTTTATTTAAGTAAAAATTATAAAAAGTTGATATTAATTAAGCATATATCGAGACGAATCTAACAAGATCCCACATGGCTATATTTATCCTTGTGTACAATTCATAAAAGAAGGTCAAACGGTAGTATATGAATAGTGCAAATTGTCAAAGGTTGCAATGCATATGGAACAGAGGTAGTATATGATTACAAATATGCCATCTACTATGCATGTCCTTGTACTCTGAGTAGATGAAATAGTTAAGTTTGGGACTTATGAGTCTTTGTTCCTGAATCTTGATGGATTTTCCATCTCTGGATAGGCTGCTACCTGCTTGTTCTGCACCCTTCCACGATATCATTTTGTGGGGGATAGTTATGTGTGCTCAATGCCTTATGTTGTTATACACTCAAGTGGCATGTCGATATAGACAATAGGGGCTGAGAAAGTATAAGATCCCAATTTGACTTTAATGCATATATGTCATGGTTGATAGGACCCGTCTTAGTTAAAAGCTATCAATTGGGAGAGTAGCTGTGTAAAAGCTAATCATGGATTGTTAAGTATGCCTTGGTGAATGCCGATGCTTCTGTAATGAAAGCAAAATTTTGTGTGCATTAATGACTAAGACTTAATGAAAATTTGAATGTGGGAAAATAAGTATTTGGAAAGCATATTTTTTCGTCAAAGTTATGCGTAATCGTAGCTCGTATCTTGTATCTTGTATTCATTATAATATGAAATCCTTATCTGCTTCACTTACTTTTGCTATTTGGTTTTTGTTGCCGACATACGTTTGATTATGTGCTATATCTTGTTATTCTTGCTTATCTTATTTGTTAAATGTTTAGTTTGGACAGGTCCAAGTTATATACCCTCAACGCCCTGGACAGATTGAATGCGATGTAAGTAATTGTGATTTTATAATCTTTCTTTCCCTTTTGAACTTTTACCTGCCTGTCTGCCAGTTTGGAATATGATCTTGAACCTTTTATAACTTTTCTCCTCTTCTGCCTTCTTGTTATAGATCAATTTTCGCTCCTTTGTAGCAATGCCTTTTTTTTTTTGGTTGTGTGCTGAAACTTGTTGAGTTGCTTTTAGGTTATCCTTCTCTTCCTGGTTAAGTATTTCTTTTCTATCTTCCTCAACCACTTTTCTTATTTTCGAGGACTTTTAAGTTAATCTTCTTTGCATAGGCAGCTTTTATGGTGACTGTACCAATAACATAAAATTTACTATTGTTTTCTTTTCATCTTTGTTTGGTAATCTAAACTAGATATATGATGCAATGTTCAGTGCCAGTCTTGAATATTGTCTCTGTTTTCTTTGTCAACCTTTTGGCAGTACTATATGAAAAGAGGAGAATGTAAATTTGGGGAGAAGTGCAAATTCCATCACCCGATTGACAGATCTGCACCCACAAGAAACCAGACCCTCGAACAAAATGTTAAATTTACTCTCGCTGGTCTTCCAAGGAGAGAGGTATGTCTCTGTAGCTAGTTATTGCTGAAAGGAAATCATCGTCACCATGCCATGTGCTAGATGGAAATAGTCTTGTGTATAATGCTATTTACCATGTTTCTGATCTAATAATTTGATCTCCTCCGTCACAATATAATACCTGTTAATTTCTTTGATTGTTATGGCTTTGGCCATCAAAATTTTGGTTAGATTGAATCAATCCATGTCGTAGTACGCTATCAATTCTGATGTGCTCTGCAGCTTTTTTAGATTTTTTCTGCTTTTGAATGGAAAGCTGGTATCTCTACCAGATGTTCCTTGATTATTTTCGTTTAAAAATTGATTTAGATCGCTACTCGTTACAGTACGATAGTGTATTTTGGCTGCCATTAACTACGGTTGAGATTACTGAAATCTGGAAATCAGAAATGTTTTGGACAAGTTCCCTTTTTCCGTCAAGTGGTGCTGTCATTAATGAGTTGTTATCGTGTTATTGTTTACAACTTTGTTATTCCAAGGGCAGTGATTATTCCAAGGTAGTATTAACCACTGCCAAGGAAAATTTAGTTTATAGGACGAGACTGCCTCAATTGAAATTGCCTTGGCAGCAGACCAGCAGTGAGTAACTGAGTATTGCCCTGGAACGATCATCACCCTGTTGCAATGGAATTTAAATTAACTCGTGTAGGAGGTCAGAGCTAGATAGGTATGATGTTTGCTACAACAACTTTCTACAGGAATACATGTACGCATACATATGCCACGCATAAGGACATTCCTAGACAAGCCCTGTTTTCTCCCAAGAGTGCAGAGTGGTTGGTTGTGGATAGACGAAGGTTTTTTATGGCGTCCTCTAGAAATTAATTTCCTTAGACTTGTTCTGCAAAATCTTTTGTTGGTTCATATCGGAAACAAGTAGTCTCTAGTATTTAAGCTTTTCTGTAAGGACAAAAGGTCACGAATAGCCAAAAGGTCACCTTCGAGAAATGTGCCTAATATTTGTGGCAAGGAAGGTAAACATGCAAGTCAAGGAACATTTGAATCCAAGTAAATTTTAACTATCTAAGTATGTTGCCATCTTAGTTGTCAAATTATTTTAAAGACAGATTTCCGATGGAATTTCCAAGTATATTGCCATCTTTGCTAGTTTGTACTTGATGTGCAATGTGTGGATCTGCTTTCATTGTTAAGATTATGACTTTTTGGATGCAATGTGTACAGGGTGTTCAACACTGCCCCTTTTATATGAAGACTGGTACATGTAGCTACGCTGTGAATTGCAAATTTGACCACCCACCTCCTGGAGAGGTCATGGCGTTGGCAGAAAAGGAAACATCCACAAAAATTGATGATGAAGAAGCAAAGAAAGAAGAGGAAGAGAAAGATAATGTTGCAACACCTGAAAAGTAGCGAGCAGGCTGTTGCGAAGAACACTTTTCTAGAGATTTAGTTTACCAAATCTTAGCGGTGTATTTGATTTAATACATTTATACATCTTTTGATACTGGTTTACACTGTATTAGTTTGACTGGCACCAAATCCAAGTGTTTTTTTGTTCATTTAAATTTTCACGTCAAATTACTAGCAATTCAAGAATTGCTAAATATGCCTTTTTTGGATCGTTAGGCAAATGGTGATAAGTAGTGGATGTGATTTTGAATCTGTATGTAATTATGTCAAGAAAATTAATGCCAGTATCCAGGGTAATAGAACTACGAAGTTGTAAAGAAAAATAATGCCGGTATCCATAGTAATAGAACCAATATAATCAAACCAGTTCAAAATCACAAGTTTTCTAACATTGATGTGTATTTTGGTTCCAAATTGAGATTCGGCACACAAAGTCAATACTGAATTAAATCATAATTGTAATTGAACATGTATAGTTTGTTTTGAGTTCAACATGTTGTCAATCCTACATGGGTCAATGTGATGCAGTTGGTTCTCAATTAATAACAGGTAAATTTCTTCAATAAGGCGGTTAACTATGGCTTTGTTTGATTGGGTGGAACGTCTATGTAATATATATGACAAAACAGCCTAATTGAATAGGCCACAATTGGTCGATCCTACATTCGGACTCATGGTGAGCATCATGCACACGATGAACATCACCCATTGTCCAATGAACATCACCCAATGAACGTCACCAAATGAACATTAGTTGGACACAAGCCCGTTCCTGACTCCTTGAAGGCCTAGAGCGAAATAATAATTTGGGGCTCTTTTAAAAAGCTAGCGAAAACTTTCGAAATTTAAGGGGGTGCAAAAATACCATATTACTGGGGAAACAAATATCAAAACTTGAAAATTTAATAAGTATCCATGTTACTTTATTTTATTGAGTATAAAAGAGAAATAAACATTACAAGTATTTCACTTTAATGTCTGATGATTGTTTACTAACATGAACTTCATGGTTACCAATCTAAAGCAATTTGTTTACTTCTTTCTAGTGTCAATAGCTAATCTTAAAAACAACCAAAAGGAAGAACTTGCAGTGTAAACACTAGCATAATGACAGTAGAATACAATTCATTAAATGACTATTAGAAAAATATTGACTATTTGAAAGATATGCTAAAAACAATCAAATACTAGAAACTTATGCCAAAATCAGCTTAAAATGCTTCCATACTCAAATACTGCAAACGTATGAAACTAAATTAATAAAATTGCAGAGGATAATGCTTGACTTTGATTCAAACAAACAAGAGTCAAGAGCATTAAACGATTAAATGCTTTGATGCAAGTTTTAAAAAATTACATATGCAAAATTCAGAATAAAAGAATTAATAAAATTGCTAACCCAGATTCAATCTTCAGTTGCAAATTCAATTGTGAAAAATAAAATAAAAGAATGGACACAAATGTCAAACCTTTCAAATTCTATCTTCAATCTTGGAGGATGAATGAACAATTGCTAACCCAGATTCCAATTCCCAAACTTGTCAAAAACGCTAGCCAATTTTAAAATTTTGGTTAAACTCAACTCCAATTTCTTTAAGAATATCAGATATTGGTATCAACAACGTAAATAAAACTGAAAAAATCATTAAAAAATAAAAAAAAAATTTGGCATAAATCGTATATGGAAGGAGTGTTATTTACAGTTGAAATCAAAATGAAATCCGAACAAATATTAAACGTTGAAGGCTTGAAACTAAACAGTATTTAAGGATTTGGTTAGAGATCTTGAATGAGATATTAAAAGAGGAAGATAAAATTTGACTGAACAAGCAAGAGCGATAATCAAGGGATTTGAGATTATAGTTGAGAAATTTTGGTAAATATAATCTTGGAAATTTGGTGTATGAGAAATTTTGGGAAGTGGAAGAGTTGAAGATGATTTGCATTCTACGCGCATGAAGCAATTGGAATTTTGGGAAGGTTATTTTTTTTTTAACAAAGCCTGGATTGGACTGGAGTGTGGATGCTCTGTTCTTGGGCCTAGGGCGGTCGCCCCACCTGCCCTGGCCTGGTTGGATATCACCCAATGAACATCACCAAATGAACATCAGTTGCACATCATCCAATGAACGTCACCCAATGAATATCAGTTTGTGTTAAATGAACACTAAATTCACACAAAGAACAATAATCAGATCTTCAATGAACAAGACTCCAAAATTGATTTGACATGAAAATTTTCAAATTTTTGAAAATTTGAAAATGTCAACCAATGAACATCAGTTTATGTTAAAAGAACATTAAGTTCACTCAAATAAACAATAAAGTAAATCAAAAGAACATTTACAATTTTTAAATATGATTCAAACTTTTGAACTTCGAAATATGTAACATTAAAGCACTGAACATCAAGTTCAGATTAAAAGAACATTTATTTCAATTAAAAGAACATGTTCAACCGATGTTCATTAGGTGAGGTTCAACTGATGTTCATTGGGTGATGTTCGTTGTTCATTGGGTGGATCATTGGGTGATATCCAACTAATGTTCATTGGGTGATGTTCATTGTTCATTGAGTAATGTTCATTGGATGATATTCAGTGTATGTACATTAGGTGATGTTCATTATGCGCTCACCATGAGTCCGTGTATAGCATAGAATTTGCGAATAGGCCATAATATAACTAATATTGTCGTAAGTTTCAGAATCGTTACTTCGATCAGTGGTTATGAATTTTGAATTCATTATATATCCAGCAAGCTAACTTCAATGAATAATTAGAATTTCTAAAAAGTAGTCACCCGAAAAAAGTACTGATTGGGTTAGAGATTTTGCCTAGTCCAAATTATTCTTTTGCATAGATATGCGGTAGAGTGTGACTATTTTCAAAGCAAATGTAAAGTTGAAATTATTTTTTGGTTGAGCATTATTGGGGGAGAAATCCTATGTGTTGTAATTTTTTGAGTTATCTCTAATAATACTCCCTCCTTCCCATATTAATTGATAGAGTTTGTCTGGTACCGAATTTTAGAAATGCTATTTGATTAACTTATTTTATTGAGAGTAGTTGATTGTTGGTATTTTAGAACATAAAGTACATGTTGGAGAGGCATATATCATGGGCCATGATAATTGACAAAAAAAAAAGTAAAGGAAATAATTAAGTTATGAGTTGGTTTACTATAAGATGGTCTTAGGTTAAGCCTTAACATCAGACCAGCCCAATAAGCTAATTAGAAGCCCAATTACGCGCGCCACACGCTAAGCTGCCCAGACAAATTGATTTTTTTTTTTTACTTTTCGGGCTAAAACCTTAACTTTTGCATAAAAACCCATAACTAATACCACATATGTGAAATTGATATTAACAAAAGGGCTAAAAATGTTAGCTTTTGAACCTAAAACCTTTAACTTTTAAATATTGAAATAAGTTATTTTGTTAAACAAATAGACTTAAAATATCAACTTTTAAACCTTGAAAGGTAACGTTTAAATCCATACATCAACTTTGGAATATACATATATAATACATAATTCTATTCGACAAAAAACCTTAACTTATAGGAAAAAGTATTAACTTTTCACCCTAAAATATTAATTTTAGTTAGAAATAGGAAACAAGATATGGTATTAACAAATGAGTTAAAGACCTTAACTTTTGAACCTAAAACGTCAATTTTTGAAACTGCAAGACGCGCGTGTAATAGGAGAGGGAAGACACGCGTTCGTGGATCTGTGCTAAATGGCCCTATTGGGCTGGTCCTATATTAAGCTTAATGTAAGCCGTCTTTTACAACAATTTGCCTAAAGTTATGGGAAAAGTGGCTCCATTTTTTTACTTGTTGCCACCGTCATTTTATCCATCAAATGGCGCCAATGTAAAAAAAATCCCCCGAAGTTTTACGTTTCAATTCCCCCCGTTATAAATTCACCCATGTCTTCTTCAACTCAGAATTTATTAATGGGTTGGTTAGGTGAATTTATTAATAGTAATTGAAAAATCATAATTTCAAGCAAGAGAATAAAGCTTTTTTTTTTTAAAAAAAAAAAAAAAGGAAGGATTTTCAAACAAAATAAAGAAGGAAATTTATTGAAAAAGGAATGTTTTTAGAGAAAAAAAAAAGGAATTTCTTTAGAGAAAAAAGGAAGGATTTTGAAGAACAAAAAAGATTTTGAAAAACAATAATTTTTTCAGAAAAAAAAAGAAGGTGTAAGATTTTTATATAACTTTCAGAGTATTCTCACTGTTGAGGTGGTAGTCTACACACTCCAAGTCAGCCTCTTCAACTTGATTTTTTTTTTGTGGCAATAAGTTTGTGTGATTTGCTTCTTCAAATTATGAATTAAGTGTCAATAATCAACACAAAACTTAGCCTCTTAAAAAAACAAGTTGGTGGCAATAAATTACAACATGTGTGGGCAAACAAGGAAGAGGGAACTTACCTTTGAAGAAAGAAAGAGGCTTGCGGATTGGTTAATGCAACAGTTTCATGGTAATAAAATCATAAATGAGCCCATCACGAAATCGGCAAGCAAATATGACGTCATCACTTGTTGCATAGTTCATAGGATATGGAAGGTGGCAAAGGAGCAATTCTAACATGGTGAAGTCATTGATGTAAAATCAAAAAAGACAGCTAAGGCGAAACCAAAATGCAAGATGATTTATGTGAGTAAGGTAGCAGAAATTTCTTACCATAAAAGGACAAATAAAAGGGCTCTTGCACTTGCCTTGAGATTTGAGACTGCCAAATAGCCTAGTCCACAAATTGGTGAAGAATGGCAAAATCAAGCCACAATCAAATCCATTGAAGTCACAACTTACAAAATAAAACGTCAAACAAAGGCTACAATGGTGTTTACAAGCAATAGATGAAGCAACAATGATAGATAACCCTGTTTTTGGCAACATGTTCATCACAATACACTTGAATGAGAAGTGGTTCTACATGACCGAAGGGACTGACAAGTATTATATGTTGCCAGATGAACCGAAGCCATATAGAACAGTGAAGAAAAAGAGATTCGTAACAAAAGTTATGTTCTTAGCAACAGTGTCTTCAACTCAAATAGGGAATGCATTTTTTATGGAAAAATTGGTATATGACCTTTTGTTAAATGGATTCCAGCCAAAAGAAGGTCAATTAACAAAGGTGTTGGTACTTTAGAACTCAAAGCACTCACTTCAGTCACAAAAGAGGCATACAAGAGCACGAATGTGTACAAGGTTATTCCGACAATAATGGAAAAGTGCTATGGAGATCACCCGGGACCCATCTATCTTCAACATGGCAATGCAAGATCTAACATTCAATGTGATGACCGAGAATTCAGAGAAGTAGGGCAACAATAGAATATGGCTATCAGGTTGGTTTGTCATCCACCTAACAGCTAGTTCTAATATAAACGTGTTAGATTTAGACCTTTTTAGAGAATATAATCATTCAAGGATCAAACAACTCCAAAGATTACAATTGAACTATGTAGAAATGTCAAGCAAGCTTTTGATGCATTTGATCCAATTAAAGGTAATAGGGTATTCTTTAGTCTTTAATTAGTGTTAATTAAAGTCCTAAAGATCAAAGGTGGCAACAATAATGATCTAAGACATGTAGGCAAAGCTACCCTAGACAAACAAGGATTACTAGTCACATTTTCTCCCCCTAAAAGTCTAGTATCTAAATGTTTAGCTCGTCTTTAGACATTAGATTAAATGGAGTCATTTTGTAAAGGGTACTGATGAGGAACAATTTTTTGTATGGAGTAATAATTGCTCATTTTATAGTTCAAGTAAATGCTTAGGCAAACTATAGTTAGGAATCGGGATATGTTGTAGAGTTAAATATCTTTGGTGGGAAGACCATAATATCTACCATAAAAAATTTGAGTTTTGCCAGGATATCTTATCGCAGGAGCCAGCAAATTAGTCTTGTGCTATATTCGAAAGGAAAATTTGTGAAAAACTACTACAAAATTTACACTTTTTTGAAAAAAAAACTATCAATTACTTTCTTTTTTTTTTTCTAATTTAACTACTATAACTTTGCAAAATTTTATAAAACACCACCTAAAAAATGTTAAGTTTTCCGTTTACCGTTAAAAGGTGGTGCCTCACAAAACTTTTCAAATGCATAATAATTCAACTAAAAAGACGTAATTACTAATTTTTTTCAAAAAGTGTAAAATTTATAAGGAAAATTTGCCAAAAAGGACCTTCAAAATTTTTATTTTTGTGAGAAAGGGACCTTAAAAAATTGGCTTTTAAAGGCCAAAAACAAAAAAAGTTTGTGAAGAGGGACCTTATTTGCTAATTAATACCTAATTAAACACTAATTATATATTAAAAAATGATTATATGTACTTCCTTCGTTTTTTTAATCGCTACACTTCTCATTTCACGGACTCCTAGGCAAAACTTTGGTGAGTGAGTAAAAGTGTGTAAGAAAAAGTGGTAGGAGAGAGATAGAGAGAAAAAGTTACTAATAAAGGAAAAAAGGAGAAGTGTAACAATTAATTTTAAACTTCCTAGAAAGGAAAGAGTAGCGATTAAAAAAAAACGGAGGAAGTAATTAAAATAATTATACATAGTTAAACAAAACTATACCTAATAAAATCTTTCCCTCTCTCTCCTCTACCATACCCACCACCAGCAGACCATCACCCCCATCTCTCTCTCTCTTTCCACTACCACCGCCGCCCATCGCAGCCACTAAACCCCTCCTCACCGCAGCCACTAAACCCCCCAAATTCCCCATTCGAACCCTTGTTCGCACCCCACGCCCCACCACAGCCACTAAACCCCATAGCCCCACCGCTAGATTATGCTTGGTTTATGAAGGCTGAATTGCTCGGTGCTTTGCGATTTTGTATGCCGGTGTTTGTGGTGGCTGCTTAGTGGCTTGATGGGGGTTGAATCGTGGCTGTTGATTGGGGCTAAAATGGAGAATGATTTGGATGGTTTTTAGTGGTGGTATAAGGCTGGAAGTGGGGCTGCAGTAGGCAGTGGTGGATTATGGCGGCTTTTAGGGGCTGAATTGGGTGCAGCAAATGGTGGCTGGTTGTGGTGATTGAGATGGAGGTTCGAACAGGGGGGCGACAATGGTAGTGGAAAGAGGAGAGAGATGGGAGTTATGGTCTGCTGGTGGTGGGTCTGGTAGAGGAGAGAGATGGAAATATTTTATTAGGTATAATTTTGTTTAATCATGTATAATCATTTTTTAATATATAATTAGTGTTTAATTAGGTATTAATTAGCAAATAAGGTCATTTCTCACAATTTTTTTTTTTGTTTTTGGCATTTAAAAGGCAAATTTTTTTTTTAAGGTCCCTTCTCACAAAAATAAAAAAGTTAAAAGTCCTTTTTGACAAATTTTTCAATTTATAATGATGTTTCGCAGCATTTCCTATTCGAGATATATGAGTAGGGGTAAAAATGTGAAGAAGGGGCATTTCCGACCCATGAGAAAGAGTATGACACTAGGGTTTTGTTGGCCCACAGTAGTGCTACCCATATAAGCTCATCCACCTCCATTTCCAAGCCGTTTCTCTTTCACTTTTCTCTCTTCACCAACCCTATCCCGCCTTCTCTCGGCGGCTTTCATTTTCTTCTCAGGTATCCCTTCTCTCGCTTTAATTTCAGATCACCTACTTCTTATCTGGATTTGTTGATTTAACTCGTATATTTTTTGGTTAACTATTGGATTTGACATGATTTTATTTTTAGTTGTTGAATAATTGAATTTGAGTTTGTATGTAGTAGTAGATGTAGCTTACTTAACATTTTGTTTTCATTATTTTGTTGGATTTTGATTATGCCGTGATTATATAGCCTCATTTCGATCTACGATGATCACATGATTTTACAGTTTTATGAGTTTCCATTTGGTTTTGTTCTGTTCCGGATCTGAGTTTCGGGATATATATGTATAAATAATTGCTTGATTGGTTTATTGACCTTTGTTGCATCTTGTATTTCTCTAAAGGCTCAATCCAGAGCTAGTCAATAAAAGTTTTAGTTCGTTGTAATTCGGCGAAAGTGTTAATTGATCCTCCTTAAGTTTGTTCAAAGGCGAGTTTAGGCCGCTCGAGTTACAAGTATTATAATCTATCCAATGTAAATAGATTCCTCAGCTAGACATTCAGCGAAGTCGATTTCATTATGAATAATAACAATATGTTGTAGGCAAATTGTTCTGTGATCAGTTTCCATTGCTATCTTTCTGTACGGTAATTTCTAACTTCATTTTCCAAGAACTCTTCTATCTCCTCCGTTAAATTGCCTTGCAGTTGACTAGGATTTTAGCTCAATAAACAAATTAATTAGAAATGAATTACATGAAAATTAAAGAACTATCTGACTGTTTAAAAGTGAGACCATCTGATGCTTTTGAAAATTTAGGAGTATAGAATTTGGCAATTCAAGCATACAAGATCTACCAAAAATGACTGATCCAAGTAAGGTATAGAGGATGTTGAATGATACCTGAGAACCAGGTGGAGATGTCACTTTGGCGAGTGTCTAACTGAACTCATCAATTTAATGAGATAATACCGATGATAGAGAACCCCATTGAGTGTATGAGAACCACTTAAGATGATATTGTTCTTTTTATTAATATTTTACTTTGCCTTGACATAACATGTTTGGGTAATGTTGTCGGGCTAACTGTCACATTTATAACTTGAGGGGCCTAAACACACATTTGAACAAACTTAAGGAGGTTATCACTTCTGCTATAATAATTCTTATTTAGTTTTCAGTGACATTATATGAACATATTTTGACCAGTCACATATTTTTCCGGAATTGGTATCAGCTTTTAAGTGTAGCTTTGCTGTTCTGACTTCTCTTCAGACTTGTTATTTACATATTTCTGATACTGACATGTTGTTTTAACTTTTGCTGTGTCACATCTTGTTTTGACGTGTGCATGACCCTTTACATTGGTGTGCAGGGTTCTTTTGGTAGCTTCTAGGAGATTTCCATATTGTTTGCCCCTTTTTCCTTAAAGAGCAGCGAAAATGGTAAGAATTCTGTTCCGAAAAATTCAGATGTAGTTTCAAAAATGTTTATTTGGATTGTTAATGTTCTTTGTATTTGACTTTTGCAGGTGAAGTTCACAGCTGATGAGCTCCGTGCCATTATGGAGATCAAGCATAACATCCGTAACATGTCTGTTATAGCTCACGTGGATCACGGTAATGCATCCTTTCTTGATGCCAGTACAATTTTTTTGTTGCGTAGTTCAACTGACTCCTTTTACTAGAGTATCACGTTTTTCATGCTCTACAAATCGGCTGGCTACGTTTATGTGGATCTGTTTTATTATGGTATGGAGATATCTGTTGTTTCTTTGTGTTGTATTGATTCAAGCTCTTTGGAGTATATTAATAATGCTGAGGGAGCCTTCATTAAGTGCCTTTTTGTGATTATAAAAATCTGTTTTTTCTTGTTAAGATGATACCCTTCAAACTGCTGTTGTGGTGGACTTTCTAACTACTTTTTTATTCTCATTTTACAGGGAAATCAACGCTAACAGACTCTTTGGTGGCTGCTGCTGGTATCATTGCCCAGGAGGTGGCTGGTGATGTACGGATGACTGACACCCGTGCAGATGAAGCTGAACGTGGTATCACCATCAAGTCCACTGGGATCTCTCTCTATTATCAGATGACAGATGAAGCTTTGCAGTCTTACAAGGGAGAGCGTAAAGGCAATGATTATCTCATCAATCTTATCGATTCCCCTGGGCACGTTGACTTCTCATCTGAGGTCACAGCTGCTCTCCGTATCACTGACGGTGCCCTTGTTGTGGTTGACTGTATTGAGGGTGTATGTGTTCAGACAGAAACTGTCCTTCGCCAAGCTCTTGGTGAGAGGATTAGGCCTGTTCTAACTGTTAATAAGATGGATCGTTGCTTCCTTGAGCTTCAAGTTGACGGAGAGGAGGCTTACACAACATTCCAGAAGGTTATTGAGAATGCAAATGTCATCATGGCTACCTATGAAGATCCCCTTCTGGGTGATGTCCAAGTTTACCCTGAGAAAGGAACAGTGGCTTTCTCAGCTGGTCTCCATGGATGGGCATTTACTTTGTCCAACTTTGCCAAGATGTATGCATCCAAGTTTGGAGTCGATGAGTCTAAGATGATGGAGCGTCTTTGGGGTGAGAACTTTTTTGACCCAGCCACCAAGAAGTGGACCACCAAAAACACTGGCTCTGCTACTTGCAAGCGTGGTTTTGTTCAGTTCTGCTATGAGCCCATCAAACAGATCATTGCTACTTGTATGAATGATCAAAAGGATAAGCTTTGGCCCATGTTGACAAAGCTCGGAATCCAGATGAAATCTGAAGAAAAAGATCTGACGGGTAAGGCATTGATGAAGCGTGTTATGCAGACCTGGCTGCCAGCTAGCAGCGCTTTGCTTGAAATGATGATCCATCATCTGCCATCCCCTGCCACAGCTCAGAGATATCGTGTTGAGAACTTGTACGAGGGTCCCATGGATGATATGTATGCCACTGCCATCAGGAACTGTGACCCTGAGGGACCTTTGATGCTTTATGTATCAAAAATGATTCCCGCATCTGATAAGGGTAGGTTCTTTGCTTTTGGTCGTGTATTTGCTGGAAAGGTTTCAACTGGTATGAAGGTTAGGATCATGGGACCAAACTATGTTCCTGGTGAGAAGAAGGATCTTTATGTTAAGAATGTCCAGAGGACGGTCATTTGGATGGGAAAGAAGCAGGAAACTGTCGAGGATGTTCCATGTGGAAACACTGTTGCTCTTGTAGGTTTGGATCAGTATATCACAAAGAATGCTACACTTACAAACGAGAAGGAAGTGGATGCTCACCCAATTCGTGCTATGAAGTTCTCTGTCTCTCCCGTTGTCCGTGTTGCTGTGCAGTGTAAGGTTGCATCTGATCTTCCCAAGCTTGTTGAAGGTCTGAAACGTTTGGCCAAATCAGATCCTATGGTTGTCTGTAGCATTGAGGAGTCTGGAGAGCACATTATTGCTGGTGCTGGTGAACTCCATCTGGAGATCTGTTTGAAGGATCTGCAGGACGACTTTATGGGTGGGGCTGAAATTATCAAGTCCGACCCTGTTGTGTCCTTCCGTGAGACTGTTCTTGAGAGGTCATGCCGTACAGTGATGAGCAAATCCCCCAACAAGCACAACCGTTTGTACATGGAAGCTCGCCCATTGGAAGAGGGGCTTGCTGAGGCCATTGATGATGGGCAAATTGGCCCAAGAGATGACCCAAAGAACCGCTCCAGGATCTTGGCTGAGGAATATGGATGGGACAAGGATCTTGCAAAGAAAATCTGGTGTTTTGGTCCTGAAACTACTGGTCCCAACATGGTGGTTGACATGTGTAAGGGAGTCCAGTATCTGAATGAAATCAAGGACTCTGTTGTTGCAGGTTTCCAATGGGCTTCGAAGGAAGGTGCTTTGGCTGAAGAGAACATGAGAGGTATCTGCTTCGAGGTCTGCGATGTGGTCCTCCATACTGATGCCATTCATCGTGGAGGTGGTCAGGTTATTCCAACTGCCAGGAGAGTCTTGTATGCTTCCCAGCTGACGGCCAAGCCCAGATTGATGGAGCCCGTCTACCTCGTTGAGATCCAAGCTCCTGAGCAAGCTCTCGGTGGTATTTACAGTGTTCTGAATCAGAAACGTGGGCACGTGTTTGAAGAAATGCAGAGACCTGGTACTCCTCTCTACAACATCAAGGCATACCTCCCTGTTGTTGAGTCATTCGGGTTCTCAAGTACCTTGAGAGCTGCCACATCTGGTCAGGCTTTCCCCCAGTGTGTGTTTGATCATTGGGAAATGATGGCTTCTGACCCATTGGAGATAGGATCACAAGCATCAACTCTTGTGGCAACTATCCGTAAGAGAAAGGGTTTGAAGGAGCAAATGACCCCGCTTTCCGAGTTTGAAGACAAGCTATAATAATGTCATGTCCTGGATTACGTCTGTGAAGTGAACGTGCCATTTCTGTTATTTTCCATCTTTTTGCCCTCCCTTTATATTAGAGAAACAGTTTTCATAATTTGAGGATCCTTTTTGTCCCCTGTTGGGAGTTTTAACTAATTATTGTAAGAGATTTTTTTGACATATCTTAGTTTTGTGCTAGTATTTCAATTATGTATGGTGCTGCTCTGTTTTTGATGTGTCAACCGAAGTTTTTCAAAACTTCTACTAAGCCCAAATATGAACGTTTTGATCATCAATTGCAGTCATTTTTTTTGAGAATCCTTGCCATTTTTCTTATTTTCATATGCAGAGTGAAAAATGGTTTAGCACCGTGTATTTAGCAGGGGCATGCAGTTTGTAAAATGATGAAATTGATTTGATACGTAGGGTGCGAATGGGAGTGGAATCATCCACGCAAGTTTTGAGTAATTATGAGTACATTCAACTTAATAACAAAAATCAAATCATAACAACATAGTAATTAATAGTGAAGGATCATCAAACCAATGAATTCTAACCACGAACCACTAGCAAACTAACCGAGGACCATCAACTTTGTAACCCAAAACAATCAAGCCGAAGGCAACTGATACAAGTCAAGTATAAGGGTCAACAAAAATCCACATTAAACTGCATTGGTCGTCCCTTGTCGTCTTGTGCTTTCTCCTAACAGCCAAACAACCAATTACGCATTGAAACCATTGCCTCCACTCTTGAATGTTAAAAGAGAAGCCCACCATCTGTTTAAACTTTTGCCCCATGTTAAACTTGACTTGGAGGCAACAAGAGCTATAGAGTTAGCTAGTACTTCCTTCTTCTTATATTAGATGAAACAGTTTGATTAGGACAAAGTTTTAGGAGAGTTATTTGACTATCTTATTTTATTGAGAGTCGTTGATATTGATATTTGTGTTAGTACATAAAATACATGTTGGTGGGGGCATATCATAGGGGTTTGGGGGTGGGGTTATTAAATTAATTATATGTAGGTCCCATTAATATTAAAAAATAACAATTTTATTGTACTTTCAAGCCATTTATAGAAGTATATCAACTAATGTGAGACGTACAAATAAATAAAGTGTATCATCTAATATGGGACGAATGTAGTATATCTTTAGCCAACTGAGCACGAGTAGGATAGACAACCCGTTGAGATCTCGAATAGATTATAGCATTGAAATCAACATCATCGAAACGGGAGATTGTAGGGGAAGATTTAAATATACCCTGTTCTTGAGGTAGCATAATGCATCGAAATTCTATATAGAATATACACCTAGTGCTCTACTTAACACCAAACCAAGTACTACTTTATTTTATAAAATCAAATTACAATGACAAAACCACCAAAATACGTGACGGATGAAACGAAACCAACTTGATAAATATTGTGAATATCTTAAAAGACCCACGAGGAGGGCACGCACTTAATTAGCAGATGCATTAGAAGATGAGGTAAAAAAAGACAATGCTTCCTCCATTATCTAAAAATTGCAACACTTTGACTTTCACACTTGCACTTTGCAGTTATCAATGCACAATTTTGACCATTAATATTGTTGATTATACATTGTTAAAAATTTAAAAGTTAATATTTCAAACAGTAATATTGAGACAAATTCAATAACATAGCTAGAGGGGAAAATGGGACCACCTTTTGGTGAAGGAACTAGTTAATTAAAAACTTGTGGTCCCCTTCCACATATGGTGTTTTACGGACAAGAGCAAAAGATAAAGAAAGAACTTTGTTTACCCATCACTAATAGAGAATGTAGTAAGTAGTGATAATGAAATCCAACTTATCATGGTTAATTATTTTTGTAATATATCTATTAGTAGTTGGTTACTTACCCAGTAGTGGGTAAATATAGTCATGTCCAATTTTCAAATAAACCAAAAATCAAAAGGGCCAAAATTCGCTCAAATTCTTTCTGACTCGATTGACACTTATGTACGTGCACACACACACAGCCAAACACAACAACTTTTGAGGATACAATACAAGCAAATTCCATGGTGGACGGGCACCTTCCAAGAGGAAGGTGTGTCCACTAAAACGCATGCCCAAATGAAAAAAAACGCAGCGAGAACAAAGAACCCAACTTATGTCTGACACAGAATGAATGAACATCAAGCATAAACAAATATACATTAGAAAAGACAAACAACACTAAACAAACCAGATATCAGCATCCTACTTATGTTTGACATAAAACGAACATCAGTTGCCGACAAATATACATGAGAAAACGACAAACAACATTTAGTTTTACTGAGAATGAACATCAATGAGAAATAAATGAAATTAAATTTTGCAATAGTTGTAAACAAACAACGAATGAACATCAATTGTCCTATGAAGAACCCATGAATACATTAAAATTAATAGGTGAACAATTGTATTGTTATCAATGAAATTCTTTGTTGTTAATGTTCAATTAGTTATGTTAAAATTTATTATGTATGATCTATTGTTCAGCTTATTTGTACACACATTCATTATGTCTACTCTAATATTCATGTATTGATTTCAATGAACTTTTGTATTGATAATGTTTATTATGTTTGTTCATAAGTTCATTTTATTTGATATGAATTGTTATCAATGAAATTTTGTATTGTCGTCAATTATTATCAATGAAATTTTATATTGTTAATGTTCAAGTACTTATTATCAAAGTTCATTATGTATGATGCATTGTTCATCTTATCAATACACACTTTCATTGTGGCTGCTCTAATGTTCATTAATTGTTATCAATTAAGGCTCCGTTCAACTCATCTTATCTTTGTTGAACTAACCTTATTTTTGCTGAACTAAACTTATTTTTACTGAACTGAACTGAACGTATTTTTGTTGAACTGAACTTATTTCTACTGATTCATGTTGTTTTTTCTTCTTTGCACTACTGATTGTTTACTGAAGTGAACTTATTTTTACTAAATTGAACTTATTTTTATTGAACTGAACTTATTTTTACTGAATATTATTATTTTAAGGTGAACTGAACAAAGCCTAACTTTGGTATAATAGCTTTCAAGTACTTATTGTCAATGTTCACTATGTTTGATTAATGATTCATCTACTTGGTAACACAAGTTCATTGTGTTTGATATAATGTTAAGGAAAAATTGCCTAGAATAATGCAACCTTTTGGCGATTCGCAAATAATAATGCAACCTAAAGATTATTCTGGAATAATGCAACCTTTATACCCCATTTATTTTAAATGAGATAAATTACCAGTGACCTGAAGAAAAGGTAATTTTTAATTAAACTTTTAATTCTAATTAATATATTTAATAAACTTAAAAGATTAACAAAATAAACTAATTCCCCCACCCCCACCCCCCACCCCAACCGGCCAACCCACTGCCACCCCCAACCCCTCTCCCTCCCTTCCCTTCCACCGTCACTTCCTCCCTTCCTTCCACTAACACCTCCTCTCTTCCCTTCCACCGTGACCTCTGCCCTTCCCCAACAACACATCGTCGCTCGCCGGAAAATCGAGCCACCTTCCCCATTTTCCTTCTCTCTCTGTCTCTCTCCCACCCCCTGCTTCGCCCCTGTTTCCGCCGTCTGGCGCCACGCCCAGACCACCGCAGCCCAGAACCACCACAATCACCCCCTATGCCTCCCTCTCCTTCTTCCTTCTTCACTCCCCCCTTTCCCCCCTTTCTTCGCTGTCTCGAACCTCTCTATGCAATCGCCGAGTGGTTGTTGTGGGGAGGGACGTCAGTGGTGGTTGTGGGGAGGGACGTCAGCCGGCCGGTGAACCACCGGCGGTTTCTGTGATGGGGAAGACGAAGACAGTGGGGTGGGGTGGGGGTTTATGTTTTTTATTTTATTTTTTGTTTTATTTTTGTAAAAAAATTATTTATTTAAATCAATTATTAGGTGACACATGTCCTATTTTACCCATTCTTCAGGTTGCAACCGGTTTTACCCCATTTAAAATAAATGGGGTAAAGGTTGCATTATTCCAGAATAATCTTTAGGTTGCATTATTATTTGCGAATCGCCAAAAGGTTGCATTATTCTAGGCAATTTTTCCTAATGTTAATGTATTGCGACCATTTATTTTGTGTTGTCAATTGCTATCTAATGTTCATATTTTTAGTACACATGTTCATTGTGCCTGTTTTAATGTTCATGTATTGTTATCAATTAACTTTAGTATTGATAATGTTTAAGTACTTATTATCAATGTTCATGATGGTTGCTCAATCGTTCATAAAGTTGGTATAAAAGTTCACTGTGTTTGCTTAAATGTTCATCAGATGAATATAGCTATTCATAATTCTCGATTTGATGTTCATTCATCTATAAGTATATCTCTAGATTAGTATTCATTGATTTGGCATGTAATAATTATTTGTTCATTTATCTGTAGCTGTTATTCTTTTTAACCCGACGAATCAATAATGTCAATTAAGATGAACGGTGAGAATAACAATACGAAAATAAATAAAAGCAAATATCCTCATTGATTCCGTAGAGTGAGTACAATGCTTAGCATAAAATGCTGTGAAAAATATACATAGGAAATTTTCAATAGTACACTCCTAGAATTGGCTTCTCTTAGTGGTACACTCCCACCTTTTTGACTTTTTAATGGTACACCTGTACTTTGAAATCCTCCATACCGTGATCATTCCGTTAAGTAAAAGGTTAGTTTATGCTTAATTAGGGTTAGAGGTTTGTCTCGTTTTGCGTGCTTTGACTTTTTCAAGGTTAAGATGACGTTTTTTAGAAAAATGACAAGGACCTCTGGCCAACCTTGTTGAATCCAACGACATTGTGTTTGTTGAAGCAAATCTGATCGAGAACAATACTGATTGGATTCTGGACACTAGGGCTTCAAGATATTTCTGTGCAAACAAGGAGCTGCTCCATGATTTTCAGGATGCTACTGAAGACGATTGTGTCTACATGGGCAATGCTGCAACTGCTGGAGTACTTGGGCGAGGAAAGTCACTCTTAAACTTACCTCTGGAAAAACCCTCTCCCTTTCAAATGTATTGTATGTTCCTACTATGCGTCGCAACTTAGTGTCTGGTGCCTTGTTAAACAAAGCTGGTTTGAAAATTGTTTTTGAGGCTGACAAAGTTGTAATGACTCGTGGTGGGGAATTTGTTGGGAAGGGGTATTTAAGTGGGGGTTTATTTATTCTGAATGTTGCTTCTTCTGTTTCTGCCGATTTTAATAAAATTATTTCCGGTTCTGCTTATATTGCCGAGTCTTTAAATTTGTGGCATGGTAGATTAGGGCATGTGATGTGTTGCTTCCATTAAGAGACTAAGGACCTCTGCTTTAATTCCTAATCTGTCGACTACTGAGTTTTCTAAGTGTCCAGTTTGTGTTGAACCAAAATTCACTAAGAAACCTTGCAAAACTGTGACTCAAAGGACCACGCAACTTCTAGAGTTGATTCATACAGACTTAGCTGATTTCTAGAACACTAGAAGTAGAGGAGGAAAATTCTGGTATATTTCCTTTGTTGATGATTATTCGAGGTACACTAAGATTTACCTTCTCAAGGCCAAAAGTGAGGCAGGGGAAGCTTTCATTAAATATAAGGCCGAAGTCGAAAACCAACTTGATAGGAAAATCAAGAGGGTTAGATCTGACAGAGGTAGAGAGTATGAGAACTTTTCTTTGAATGACCATTGTGAGAAATTGGGTATCTTCATGAACTTAGTGCACCTTATGTACCTGAACAGAATGGTATAGATGAACGGAAAAATAGGTCCTTGAAAAACATGATTAATGCTATGCTTGTGAGTTCTGGGTTGCCTGATGAAATGTGGGGGGAAGCAGTCCTTTCATCCTGTCATGTTCTTAATCGAGTACCTCACAAAAGGTTAGATAAGACTCCTTATAATTGTGGAAGGGTTTTTCTCCAAACTTGAGCTTCTTGAGAGTGTTGGGGTGTCTAGTTAAAGTTGGGCTACCTGACTATAAAAGGTCAAACATTGGACCCAAGACCTTTGATGCAGTATATATTGGTTATGCTCATGCTGCCTATAGGTTTATGACTTTGAGTGATAGGTCTATTTGTGAGTACACAGACGCTGAGTTCTTTGAACATGTTTTTCCCTTGAAAAATGGTGATGCTGCTTCCATGCCTTCATGTTCTTCTCCTACTGTTGTCTTACCTACTTGTTCTACGCTCGATGTTTCTTTACCTACTAGCGATGTTCCTGCTAATTTGAATTTGAGTAGTACTTCAGTTGATTTGCATGCTAGTACTTTTGGTGCTATAGATGAACCTTGGAGAAGTAAAAGACCTAGATTAGCAAAAGACTTTGGTTCTGATTTTGTTACTGCTTTTCTGTCTGAGAGCTCTTGTATTGACTTCTTGAGTGATGAATTGGTCTATGCTTTCATGATAGAAGAGGACCCTAAGACTTTTGAGGAAGCAATGATATCTGTGGATGCTAGCTTTTGAAAGAGGCCATTAAGAGCGAGTTAGATTCCATAGTGTCTAACTCCACTTGGGAGTTAACTAACTTACCTAATGGATCAAAGACCATAGATAGCAAATCGATCTTTAAAAAGAAGTTGAGAGCTGATGGGACTATTGAGAGGTTTAAAGCCAGACTTGTGATTAGGGGCTTTACTCAAAGGAAAGGACTAGATTACTTTGACATTTATTCTCCTGTGACTAAGATAGCCACCATTAGGACCCTGTTAGCTATTGCTGCTATTCATGACTTAGTCATACATCAAATGGATGTTAAGACAACTTTCTTGAATGGTGAATTAAAGGAGGAGATTTATATGTCTCAACCTGAGGGTTTCTTGGTGCAAGGTCAAGAAGATAAAGTGTGTAAGTTGAGGAAGTCCTTATATGGTCTCAAACAAGCACCAAGATAGTGGTATGAAAAAATTGACAGTATTGTTGTGTCAAATGGCTTCATTGTCAACAACTCTGACTCCTGCGTTTATTCAAAACTAATAGGGTCAGATTGTGTAATCATATGTCTTTATGTGGATGACATGTTATCTTTGATAATAATTTAAAGGTGGTCAATGATACTAAACTTTTCTTGGCATCGAAATTTGAGATGAAGGATTTGGGAGAAGCTGATGTTATCTTAGGAGTAAGACTTAAGAAAAACCTCCGGTCGCATTTTCCTTAGTCAGTCTCATTATGTGGAAAAGGTGCTTAAAAAGTTTAACTCCTTTGATGTTGCCCCAGTGAGTACACCTTATGACCCTAGTATTCATTTGACTAAGAATTTAAGTGAAAGTGTTTCTCAAAGTAAATATGCGAAAGTCATAGGTAATTTGATGTACCTCATGAACTGTACTCGACCTGACATAGCTTATGCAGTGAGTAGACTGAGTCGGTATACTCATAACCCTAGTAATGAACATTGGAATTCTCTTCATCGTCTTCTTAGATACCTGAAAGGAACAATTGATCCATGTTTGCACTATTCTAAATTTCCTACTGTACTGAAGGATTTTGTTATGCAAACTGGGTTTCAGGTAATGATGAGATTAGTTCAACTAGTGGTTACGTGTTTACTCTTGGTGGTGGTGCTATTTCGTGGAAGTCTTCGAAACAGACTTGTATAGCACGCTCCACCATGGAGTCTGAGTTTATTGCACTCGAGTTGGCAGGGCAATAAGTTGAGTGGTTGAGAAACCTTTTGTCTGATGTTCCGTTATAGGGAGGGCAGGGTGCTCCCGTCTCCCTTCATTGTAATTTTTAGGCAGCCATTGGCGTTGCTAAGAACAGTGTCTACAATGGTAAGAAAAGACACATACGGATCAGACATGGAGTCGTAAAACAACTCCTGAAAAATGGGGTGATTTCTTTGGACTATGTGAGGTCCGGAAGAAATCTTGCTGATCCCTTTACTAAGGGAATATCTACGAGAGTTGTCCTAGAGTCGTCAAGGGGGATGGGGCTAAGGCCCGTCAGTTGAGAGTTTATGGTGGATAACCGTTTGTTGGTCAAACGAAGCCATATAATCTTAACTTGCACTACATTTCTCATCCCTATGGCGTGTTGGTAGTGCTTTCTAAATACATAGCCTATTTGGTGGTGTTGTTGGGACGCACTTGATGGATTTATATTGTGAGGTTGAGCTTTTGCTCTTAATAGTTCTATATCCTTTCGGGGTGGTGTTATTGAGGAACACTTGATGGACTACCTACGTAAGTGTGGAGGTTAAGCCGCCTTCTATGAAAGATTGGGTTGTCTTTCTAGAGCACTTATGAGACCCAAGGTGTGCGCATGGCTATAAAGCGCTTGTGTTGTATCGCGGAGACTGCACGTTCTTAAGGTAGGTATATGTTGTGGGGGTCTCAACGGAACTCTGGTGAGTTCAAGAGAAATTCACTCACTAGAAAGTAAGTTGTTGCCTCATTTCAGTATGTATCAATTCAAATCGAAAGATATTGATGCTTAAGTACTTCCCTTTACTTACCCAGGAATTTCTTTTGCTTTCCAGAGCCTTTGTGGGGGATTGTTAGAGTTAAGTCTTGTAAAGCCTCTTTGGGTTTTTCCCAAAGATCCCACATCACCTATGGAAGGGAGGTTTCCTTTGTTTATTAACTCCCTTCCTCTACTTGTCTATTGAGTTGGTTACATGGTTGGAGGTCAAGCTTGGCCTTGGGCTTGCTACCACACACACGCGCGCACGCCGCCCGTCCAAACCGGGCCGGGCTGGGCCTGGGCCTGGCCGCCTGGGATCTGGGTTTTGTGAAGAGCTAAGCTAGAGCTTATATTTTTGGACCCGAGCCCAACTGTGTGTAACGGTAACTTGTTAATGGCCATTACTGTCGTCCTTGATTTCCTCCTTCTGTTTTATTGCATTCCTTATTTGGTCTGATTCTCTTGCTATAAAAATCAGACTACTACTGCCATTGTTTGGTATCTGAAATTACACTCTTCTCTTCTCTTCTTCTTCTCTTCTCAAAATATTGGGTACGTGCTTTGTCTCCAAAGCCTTTCTCTGTTAGTGGTGACTTAGAAAGGGTTTTGTGTTAACCTTGGGGAGCTTTCCGGCCAGTTGCGATTACCACCATAGTCGGGCCGTAATTACTTTCAAGTCAGTGATCTTCTACCGCGACACAGCCTTGAATTCGTTTTTATTCCGCCATTGCAAACTGTCAATTTCTAACAGAATTAAATAAAATGATCAAATGAACAATTGAGAGAATTTAATGAACAATTGAATAATATGATATGGTTAAATGAACAATTGTTTAGTATGATACGATTAAATGAACAATTTAATAATATGAGTGTACAATTAAATAAAAAGAATGAACGATTGATCAGATGAACAATAGGAAGAAAATACGGAATTACGAACATAACTAGTTAACGATAGGGAAAACTATTAAACAATGGAAAAATGAACAAATTAATAATTGAAATAAATTAATAAATATGTTATCTGAGCTGTAGCAGGAACTTTTATAACTAGGTGTTGGGGTTGTGGTGATGCCTCTAGGTTTTCAGTGACGCATATTCAATAGATAAAAGATCAAGAAATGGACATTTGAATTAATCGAATGAACAATTGACTAAAATAAAATGACTAAATGAACAATTGACTGAAATAAAATTATCAAATGTACAATTGACTAAAATAAAATGATCAAATGAACAATTGCGTAAACTTGATGAACAAATAAGTCAGAACAATTAAATAAATTGAATTACATGAAATGGTAAAATGAAAATGATCAAATGAATGAACAATCAAATAAAATGAATGAACAATTGAATGGAATGAATGAGTAATTGAAGTAAACAATTGTATAAAATGATATTACGTATAAAACAATTGTATAGAATGATCCATTACAATAACATCAGTGAACAAATAAATGAAATCAATGAACAATTGTGAATGAATGAATGAACAAATTAATAATAACATGAATGAGCATACTAATAATATCTATGCACAAACAACTAATTGACCATATGTATGTTATATATGAATGTCATTAGAATGTTTTGAAACATACTTTTCCTAGGTCGCAACCTAATTTTTTGAGATTTTGGGTTGTGGTTTAGGTGGTTCTTCTGGATTTTAACTTCTGCATAGAAAATTAGGATATAGATAAAAATAAATGAATGAACATTTGACGGAAATTATGTGATCAAATGAAATTTAAAATTCTAAAATACCTTAATATTATTTATATGTATAGAGGTAGCTCATAAATAATCACTAATAATATTAATAATGTATTATAAGGACAGACCGTTTGGGGGTGATAATAAGTTGCAAACAAGACAAAATATTTGAGAAACACTAAACAATGCTTTAACTTTTATGTATATTAATGAACAATAAAAGAGATTAATTAAACAAATGCATGAAATTAATAAACAATTGGACAAAATAAGTGAACAATATAGGTTACCCTCAAAAGAAAGTGAACAATATAGGTAGTTGAAGAATAAAAATAGTGAACAACTGTAAAAAGTGAATGAACATATGTAATCCCCCGTAATTTTATGAATTTTATAAATATATTTAAAGTATATTTATAATTATTTTCATGTTCACATCATTTAATTATTTAAGTGTTGACTATTTTTAAAGTCAAATGATTGTTTAATCGTTTTAAATAATCATTAATATTTATCGGGTTGGATTTTATGTATTTAATATTTTATTAAATGTTTTGGGTTGTGTTAAAATAATTTATATAAGAGTGTCCAAATTTGATGTTTAGGGAGGTATTTATAGGTTTGCTTAGAAACCTAAGGTGAATAGGTTTAGACTTTGAGTTTGAGCTTAAGTTGATCATCAAACTTAAGTATCTCTCTCCCTCCTCAAAACCGGCGCCCCTTACTCCCTCTCCTCTCCTTGTTTTGGTGCCGCCGGCCAGCCACCACCACCTCACCTCCGTTTGTTTTTCCGGCAAGTGTTCACCACAACCACTCGCCTCCTCTCGTCTTGCGTGCGTGCAGCCAGCAGCACCACCGCACCTCACTCACCCCTCGTCAGCTGCCGCCTGACTGCCACGCGCCTCCCCGCTCGTCCCTTCTCTGTTGGTTTTATGGTTTTTGGTGTTTTCTTTTGGTTATATCTTAACCTTTATCCTCTATCTAATGTTTAACTAAAGTTTTCATATTAAACTTATGATTTCATGAGTTTTAATACTAAAGTTGTGATTTTTATGAGTTTTAATATGTTTTATAAATAAAGTTGGAAACTTTATTGTTTGAATTATTAAAAATCTGATATTTATTTATTATGAATATTTATAATTTAAGATTTATTATTTATTATTTAAACTGAGTTTCAAGTATGAAAGTAATGGTTTTTGATGTTTTTGAGGTTTTTAAGGTCTAGACTCATAGTATTATGTTAAAGGTTGTTAAAGGTTGAAACTTTAATGTTTTAAAAGTATTTTAAAAAGAGTTTTGAAGCGTTTTAAAATAAATTATATTGTTGTGTATTAATTAGGATATTAATTCATTGTTATGTTATTGTTTTGGTAGGCGGAGAATTTACTTTAGGCGACTTCTAGAGTTTTAAAATGGTCTCTCATTTTGTCTACACAAGGTATGTACATATTCTTATGTGTTAGACTAGTATCATGTTCTAAGGATTAGGATTATTTATAGTATCATGTATAGGAAACCCTTTTATGGTTCATATGTGGCTATTGAATTGGAATTACGTGTTGTTGAGCATGTTAATTGTCTTTATGATTTATTACATGATTGAATGGATGTTTGATTCAAGCATGTTGTTTGGAAGTATTTATATTTTAATCCATCGTTGGATTAATAATATTTTATTCTTGGATTATGGATTTTGGTATTGTTTCCCTTAATGGATATTTTATTACTTCTCAAAGGGCGAGGACTTTGTGAGTAAGTTGGACTATTATTGGTTATGGATATTTTATTACTTCTCAAAGGCCAAGGACTTCGTGAGTAAGCTGGACTATTATTGGTTATGGATATTTTCTTATTTTTTAAAGGCCGAGTACCTTGTGAGTAAGTTGGATTATTATTGGTTATTATTTTTATTACTTTGCAAAGACCGATGGCTTTGTAGGGTATATATATTTATTGTCATTGGACATTCGATTATTTATTTAAGTCAACAAATAAATTGGAGGATTAATTCTTGGTCAATTGGAATTGTTTAATCACTTATTTAATCCTAAGATTAAAGTGAAAATTGTTGTATTCATGTTATGTGTTGGTTGCTTGTTTAAAGTCCAACATCGAATAACTTATTAGTACTTAAAGTGGAAGTGAATAGTAATAGTTTTAGACTTGTGCACATCTGAAGTTATGGACTAGTATGAGTTGGAGTACATGGTGGTAGCCCATGGCTTTTCTTGGGGTCGGATTGAATCACCGTACCCTATTTTATTTTAAAGGTTCCTCAATATCATTGGTCAAGAGATTACAGAGTCGCGCCCGTAATTCATCTTCTATTTTGAAGGCTGGTTTTGGTTGGACAACTCGAACTATTGTCTATTCAATTTACTAGATAATTAGGATGTTGTATGTCTTGTGGAGTCAAGTCTTATTTTACGAGTTGAAGACTTGAGGTATCTTTATTGATCATGGTTGGTTGTTCAATAGTATCATGTTATGTTTCGTTTTTATTTTATTTATGTATGCACTCAGCTTTGCTGATTACGTGCTTTTTTGTGTGTCGATCATGGCTGTGATATTGATCATGTGATGACCCTTTATTGGTGAGCAGTTTTCAATTGAGTATTTGTCTACAGGTATGGAAGATACGATGCATCATCAGTATTACTCATTTGGGATTTGGGAAACATTGATGAGAGATCGCTTTCTTACTTTTATTGCTTCTTGCATTTATGTTACATTTATTAAGTTGTTTTATGGATTATTTATCTTAAATGTTTTAAGTTGGTTTTGAATTATATTTCGAGGTTTGGATAATGGTTGACAATTTCTATGGTTGAAGTATTCAATAAATTTTTATCTAGTGGTTTCCGCTACAACACTCTGAGTAAGCCGATATGTTTTCACACGGACGATAATGCCTTGGTAACTCTCTGTTTTTAACATATGTTCTATAAAGAGAGAATTGTCGGGGTGTTACAACAAATACAAAACGCGAGTAAACCACATAATAACATGAATGAATATTAAATCCCGAACTTGATGAACTGAACATTCCAATAACATTTAATGACATGAATGAATAATATAGGTTTTTTTATGTTTAGTGTTTGGGTTGTGGTGGTACCTCTAATTTTTCAAACCTGCAATGGAATGAACAATGAACTGAATTAAATGAATATATTAGGGATAAGATGTCAAATGAATATTTAACCATATTAGATGAACACTTAAACACCAAAGATGAACATTACAATACCCAATATAAACACAAGAACACACTAGATGAACCACAAACCCCCCTTAAGAATTAAAGTATATTAAAATGAACATCAAAATATTAAAAATGAACCCCCAAAGGGACAAGACATCAAATAAACATTGAAACATATTCCCTCTGTCTCAATTTGATGTTTCCATTTTCCTTTTTGGGATGTTTCAAGAAGTTCTTCCCACTTTGAATCTATTCCATTTTAAGAATATTTATTTCTCCATCTTACCATTTAACAATCAATTATTTACTATATTTTTTTACTTTTTGTTTTACACATGGCCCACTTTAGAATCTTTTATTTCCTAATTATCCATTTTTCTTTCTCGTTCTTACTTTTTCAAAAGCAAAAAGATATCAAAGTACACTTTAGACAATATAAAATTAAAAAAAGATTCTCATCCACCTCAATTTGCTTTGGTTTTCTTCCATATTCCAAATGGGAACATCAAATTGAGACGGAAGGAGTATTAGTTAAACACTAAAACACCCAAACCCAAGATGAACACTAGAACACAGTAGATGAACCGCAATCCCCCTTTTCAAATCAAAGTCATTTCAAATGAACATCAAAATATAAAAAATGAACCTTTATCAAAAGATACGATTTTCGATTAACATTATAACTTTTTATTGCATTACGCGTCATCTTTAACTGTTTATCTCATCTTTTATATCGGACTTCTTTTAGTGTTTTTAACTTCTTTGTATATTTTTTATCCTTTCAATTTTTTATTTTCTTTATAATATTTATTTATGAATTTTTTGCATCTAAAAAAACATCATAATATTAGGATAATTCTACAATAGATACAATAAAATTATGACCATTATAATTATTCTAATCTAAACCGTTTATTTTTCTTAGACTCATCTTGTCCATTACTTTAGATGACTAATAAATAAGGAAAAAAAACATGGACTTCAAACGAAAAAGAAAAAAGAAAAGGAAAATAAGCAGTTAAGCGTTCATCTTCTTCTTCCTTCAGCGAATACTTTTGCTTCTTTCTTTCTCATCTTTTCTCTTCATCAGATTTTCCCCCTTCATTAAAACTAATTTCCAGTATAATATGCTTTATCTATCAAATAATTTACAGATAACATAAATTTCATCAATTTATCTCAAAAACACCATTCTCAAAAACCTATATTTCAGATGCTTACTATGAATCAACAATATTCACTGATATAATTCAATAGTCAATTTCGTCAAAAATGTTTTGATGCTTACACTAAAACAATCAAAGAGAAAGATTAAAATCAGAGGTTGAAGCATTCAAGTTGTGGAATTTCCGCAAGACACAGTGGACGAAATGTAAAGATCTAGAAAAAGGCGAGAATATATCTTCTTTTTCTTATTTTTTTGATGGAATTGAGTAGTTACTCACAGTGGAAGAACGACTTCAGTAGATTAGTTAACATTTGCTTCTTTTTTAAATTTGGTTTTAGCTCAATTAATTCAATGGTCAAGATTAGTTTGTATATATAAGGGCTGAGATTCAAAGAATTACAGTGGCTACAATTTTATTGTGGCCATTGAATAACCTTCCCATAATATTATTGATTTTTTCTATTTACAAATTTTACTAATGGAAAAATTTACAAATTACAAAACCCAGACGCATAATGATTAGAAAAAATCATACATTTATTGGCTCGTTTTATATTCTATAATTTAAATACGATTTATCTAACCTACACCACAAGGCAATAGGACGATCTAGCAATAAACTTCTTTTATGTTGTAGATCTTTTATGATTTTTTTTTGATAGGAACTCAACCTAACGAAACTAAACAAGGAACCCTACCCAGCCGGCAAAGCTGTAACACGATGGGGGTCCTTGACACTATACTGACAAACAGAATTAGGAAAACTTACACAAGCCTCACCCACCAACTTCTTACTAGAATGATAGGAGATATCCCAAGAGGGAGGGCCAACGTTTTTGCGCTTCATACCTGCATGATATCTAAGTCCGATGAAAGGCCTTCGGCTAGTTTTATGGTGCGTCTGAGCCCTCATACCTGCAAGACATCCTTGGGATATCGGAGTAAATGCTACATTACATGTGCGTACAAATTGTCGCTCACAATCAGCTCGTGACCGAACTCCGACTTGTAACTCTGAGCCCGCAGTACCACTGACATTTCCACCATTCCTTGTAACAACCTTTTCCTGAAAACCGAAAGTATAGTCCATGGTTTTCACCTGAAGATCATCCTGTCCAGGAGACGACTTTTGCACTTCCCGAGTGACCTCTGCTTCGTTGGAATTAAGTTGACCGGAGACTACTGGTTCCCTCAAGTTAACAACATTGCGGGGGGCCTCCTTCAAGATTGATATTTTTGGAGTAAAGGTACGAACCTTTACCACAGACATTGAGTAGGGTTGAAAAAATTGCAACTCTTTCCCTTGTTGCAACCTATCTACATCCACCCGAGACAACCTAAGGCTCATTGATGGACGACGTTTGTTGGTGAAAGTAACCTTGGGAATAGGACACACATGCTTGGCAGGGGAAGAACTGGAGAAATCCTTCAAATTCCTCTCCAGTGTATGATCACTAACAGCAACAGCTTCCTTGTGGGCTTGAGAACCACACACAATGTTGCAATCACCCCTAACCTTATCACAAGCAGAGCTTGGTGGATGGACTTCCATTGGAATTTTGTCTTGCACCCCTAGAGTCTCAGGCACAAGAGGAGCACCAGCAGCCGCTATTGGTGCTGGGGATAAGCTATTGTTCAAACTCAAAATCTCCCGAACAATCTCCTGATTCTTCAGTTCTAACGCCCTAGCTTTAGTTAAGTCCACATAAGCCTCCTCCCACCTTCCGGAATGCTTCAAAGCTAAACCTTTACGAAAATGAGCCTTAACATTCTTTGGATCAACCCCCAGGACCAACGAACACAACATGATGGCTTTATTCAATTTGTTTAATTTTATTGCGCACGCAGCAAGATTCAAATGAAGAGAAATAATTAACTCTCGAAACAGAGGATTAACATCACAATCTTGAATATCACCACAAACTACAGGAATGGCGAAACACAAACTTTTGGCAGCCTTCCCATACTGGACAAAGGCTGTACAAAAATCATTTTGCTTATAGAGTGAATTCCCTACTTCCTTCAGGGAAACCACGTAAGGAACAACTTCCTCCGGACCGTCAAGTTTCTGAAACAACTCCTCAATATCTGTATCATTCTCATCTAATCGATTTAATTGGTGAAGCACTATGGAAGCAAGACTAGATTGCCCTTCCATACTTACAGAACTAAAAAAACAAGCATACACTCAAGGAAAACCACAAGCAAAGACACAAACTGATAAAATTCAAAACAAAATTCAACAAGCACCACTAACCTTACAAGGGGAAAGCACACCCAACTAAAAACACCCACCTATTTAGAAAGCATGACTCGCCGCTAAGCGAGAAGAAGATCGATCGGTCCACCGATCTTTGCCATAAACTAAGAACTCCGATCTATCTAACAATAATAAAAAGAAAACATTACCAGGGAAAGGAGGGAAGCTCGCCGACCACCGAAGGCGTTTGTCATGGCTGCCTTGGTTGCCGGCGAGCTTCACACGAACAGGAGCAGGGAGGCGGTTTAGGGGGGAGTGGAAACCGTCAGCAAGAGGAAACCCCCTTTTATGATTTTGTTATATCCTTTCCTATGGCAAACCCAATAAACTTAGATCCTCTCCTCCTTGATTCGTGCACCATCATTAAAATAGAACCTTAACTTAATCCTACATTCTTAACTTTCCAAGTAAGTCATTCCTAACCTATGCCTTGTGGCACATCTTCAACAAAGTGTTTCGAGTTAAGCATAACACTAGGGCCTCAAGTATTAAAGTTTTTCACCATTTGGTACCTATAAGTTTTTCTTTCACCTTTTAGGACCTCATTACACTTTTCTAATCAATTAACCCACCATTAACCCACCTTTTAACCACAAAAGCATTAAAAAATTATGAAAAATGTAAATAAAAACCAATATCCTTACTTTTTTTTAATAAAATGAATTAAATAAAAATAAAAGTCTACCTCTTCCATGTTTACTTATAACCAGTGGACATTTAATCTCCACTATCTTCGATTCATACAACGAAACAATGCACAAATGAATTCTGAACAACTTCTACTTGAAATAGGAATTCAACATTAACAAATTTAGAGAAAATCACTCTCAAAAATTAAAGTGTAATTTAAAAATCTCTAGTTTATACGTTTTGAGACATGGGAAGCCCTTGATTTAAGAATCGTTTCACATCATCAATGACAAACAATTATAAAACATGAATGCGACATAATCAATTGGAAATTCTCAATTATTTTATTTTTTTTTGACAATTTTCAAGTAATCTAACCAATTAATCTTCAAGTTTCCAAACTAATTCCAGGATACATAAACCTTGAAAGAAACTTGAGCGGATTTTACAACAGATTTAAACGAAAAGAAAGTAAAATTCTTTATATATATATATGGTTGTTGCCGATGTTATTGTTGTGATTGGTATTGTTGGAAGGCAGCAGCAAAGTTAGTATGAAGAGGACACAACAAGCTAAGTGATAATGGAGGTGGAAAGAATCTAGATGTTGAATTGGTGATTGGACAAATATAATTTATTCAATTCTTACGTTTTTTTTCTTCTAAATTATTAACTCAAGGAGCTAATCTCAATCACCTCACATAGTTAACATTGACCGAAAAAAAGAGATAGGTTCCAAACGGTGAAAGAAAAACTTATAGATCCCAAATGGTGAAAAGGTTAAAACTTTAGATCCTAGTCATATGCTTAACTCAAAGTGTTTCTATACTTGAACTAGTTTTAGGCCTCGGACGACGGCCTGGATTTATTTGTGTTATAATTTAGTAGTTCAAAACAACTAAAGTATTAGTATAGAAAAATATTGGTAAAAGTAGAACATAAGTTATTTTTTTCATAATAAGCATTAAAATTTTGTAGCTTAATTATTTGTTTCATTGAAAAGTCATATTATCATCATATTGAAGCAACAATCATATAGTGGAGTAGTAGCTAAAGCTTTGGCTTTCATACTTGAAGTCGCAAGTTCAATGTTATTATTGTAAGAAGAGAGAGTGACATGTGACAAACTACAATGCATGCCTATGCCTAAGTGACACATTTGCATAATGTTTCCTATTAACAATTTAGACTTTAATTAGATTTGGTGATTTACATTTTAGGAAAAACATGTGGGATCTTGTTGGATTCGTCTCAATTTGAATTTTTTTAATATCAACTTGTGATAATTTTTATTTATTGACAATTGTAGACATTAATGTTTAAAAATATGCATCGACAAACGTGAAAACATGAAGTGTGTAACTTTTTTAGAAACGGAGGAAATATGTAAAAAAAACTATTACAATCGATGCAAGCACAAAACCAGTTTCTCTAATCCTCGTTCTCACATGCCAAATTCCTCGCAAGTGAAGATAGTTTCCCCACTCATTAAATTCTTTTCTTTCTTTTTTCCAAGACACAAAGGTTTACTTCGTTTCTATTATGCTCTTGTACTAATGTTTTGAATCACAAACAACGTCCTTTCATTCTCATTCACAGGCTTCACAGCATTTGAAAAGAAGACCAACAAGACAATAAAAAAGAGAGGAAAAAAGATGGTTGAATGCACAAGAAGTCAAAAGGACTTTTTTTGTTTGTAACTCAGCGTCTTTGCGGACTAAGAAATCCATATTAACCTAATGTAATGTTCATTCTATGATCAGTTACAGCAAGACCAAAGTTGATAAATACTTCAAGGTACGCCGATGATGTTCAGTCACTTCAGTGTGTTGCTGACAATTAACGACAAATCCAAGTTGCATCGGTCAAGGTTTGGAACTCCTAATCTTCTTCTTTGAGGGTGGCGCTTCAGCGATATAAGCTTGAGGATCCAAATGCTTCACACTATTCTGCTTTCTAAATTCTTTAGCTTTTTGCTGAAGAATAAAGAACACCAACTCCAACCGTGAACCAACAGAAAATATATGACAAGCATGTTTCCAAAAAAGATGAAATTACCGAGCTCAATTACCTTCAATGACAATGCCATAGCGTTGACATCAGCTTTATCATTCGCTGAATTGTTGTGACCTTGCATCACAGGCTCCTGTAATAGCAGTGTTAAATTCTTGCACTAAAATTCCCTTCAAATAGAAAAGGAAGATTTGCACTTGTATGTCAAAAGTCTCAAACCTCAGGTGGTATAAAAGCAGTCTCTCTTTTTCGTTTGTTTTCAGCTGATTTCTCAGCCTGCTTCTCTTCCTTTTCTTGCCACTTCTTTGCCGACTTCTTTTGCTCACTCAAGAAGTACTCACCAGTCTCCAGTTGTTGGTCAATCTACAGATTATGCTTTGTTAATGGTGCTCCGAAGAACAAGCAAAAGGTTTCCAAACATCATATCGTCAATGTCACCAGAAGTAGTTTACAGTAGATCTTGTATATCAGATGTGTTATATAAATTGTCCATATCACTTAAAAGTAAACTTCAAAAAGAAATGATTTTGTAATTTGGGGTAGTTAAACAGTGTTGTATACCATGTACCAGTTCTATATACAAGTTTTTGGAAATAGTTTATGTTGCATATATAAACCATCGAATTAAAGGGTGACTTCATAAAATACACACTAAAACGGTGGCTTGTTGGAAATGCACAAGATCAAAGATGAAAAGATAGTTGTTTTCCTTTAAGTTGGACGATCACCAGAAGGAGGACTCGAATAAAAAGATAGGAACTCACCTTGCTAGGCTGTTGTGGAGGGGGGAACGGCGTATACGGTTTCTTCTCCTTACCCTTACCTTTCTTCTTCTGAACATTCTTCCTGAAGTTTAAGAGTCGAAAAAATGATATGACAACCATATCAATAGAGATTCTTACAAAAATTAAACATTACTTGCTATTACGAGTGTCATCCAAACGACGTACTTTTTAAACTGAGGCAGAAACCTATCCCAGTTCTCGTTTGCAAGGGTGGGATCCTTGGCGAGTTCCCTCTTCATCATGAGAATCTATCGGTGAAATTTTGACAATGTAGAGTAAGTATATGATCATCTAAATAAATGACACGTGTATTTTCAACAAGAAGAAGCAATAAGCAACTGCAAGTAGGGTTGTTCAATAATCGGTCTGAACCTGAAAAATAGACCGGACCGGTGTCGGTCGGTAGCCAATTTCTATTTGCCAGGTTGGATCACACCTTTTTTGCCTTTACTTATAACTTATATATCTGACGCCATAAAAAAAAATTATTCTTCCCTTATAGATTCAGATAATTACTATTGATTAGACGAAATGACCAATAATTGATGTTGTTGGTTAGATTATGATGTTTTTCTTAAAATTATCCTTTATATAAAAACCATAACTCATAACTCATTATGTTTCATATATATTTGGAAAATTTATGAGAAACAACCTTTTATAAGCACTTTTTTGCGAGAAGCAACCTTTCAAATTCTTTTTGGCATTTAATTACCTTAAACAATTTTTTTTGCGAGATCAGACCTTAAGGCTTTTTTCCGACGTCAAATTTTAATTGCGTGCGTTGGCATTGAACACCTTTAAGTGCAAGGATTGCGTATAGATATCGCCTTGATCACCATTCGGAAACCAAAATCAATACCGAAAAATGGCATTGAGGTCTGATCTCGCAAAATAAGTGTTGTTTAAGGTTGTTAAAGGCCAAAAAATATTTCAAAGGTTGTTTATGGCAAAAAAATGCTTATAAAAGGTTGTTTCTCACAAATTTTCCTATATACCGGTCCAAGGTAGGACTGGTTCTCAAATTTTAATTTTCGGGCTCCGGTCCTAGACCGGTTGAACACCCCTAAGTCTGCGAGTCTGCAACTTCCTTAATCAACCGATTCAGATTCAACTGCTCTGCAGCAAGCCAGTGCCTATTTTCCTCCGGTGAAAACAGAAAATTACTGACAATCATAAACAGAGACAGTTTGGAGAAACCTGACGATAACAAAAAACGCAAAAAAAAAAGAACTAGAACGCATCTTTTTTACTTTAAGTATGCAGCACGAGAAGAGTAACAAAGTGATGAGTACCTTGATATGATAAATTGGATGCATTTTGTTCTGTATGCAGTCTTCTACAATTCTCCTGACTTGTTTCAATCCTTTAAAAGATCCCATAGACGCTACTGTGTTTCCCTGCAAAAACACCAGGAAAGAGGGGAGATTAAAGGAATCAATTAATTATCCCTCATCAATATCGAAAAATAAATATTTCCAACTTTGTCCGGTCTTCTTAGATTATCCAACTTTGCATCCACGAACAATAATCCCAACTTTTAGGGATCTATTAACAACATTCACAGCTACCATGTTACATTCAGTTTTCCGAAATACCTAAAATGTTATGATAATAAAGAAAAAGTGGACATTACAAAAATACTGAAGTCTGAGGTATCTTCTCATATCCCAGGTTTGATTTATTTTCATAAAACTCAATTATCGAGGTATGCTTCTTAGATTGGTCCCAGCTCAAAAACTGACGGTTAAAAAGGTAAAATTAGGACATGCATCAATCATCATAGCATGATTCTTTATGAAATATAAAGCTCCCCCACCCTCTTCTCCTCTCCTTTCTCTTGCCACAGCCATATGGCCCATATCTACAATAACCTTTATAGCCACATCTGGAAGAAAAAATTAGCACTTTTGAGTTAGGAACTCAAAACCCTACAAGCAAGTCTAAAATGAAGATTCTCAAGTCGTCTCGACAGGATAATCAATTTCCTTATATCAGTTCATTAAGGCAACTGGTTGGTGGTTGTTCTGGCTGGATTGACCTCACTGTTTTTAGTAGCTTGTTTGACCGCAAAAGTGTTTGGTAAAAGCGGTTGTTAGTGTTGGTTGTCAAGTTTAAAATAGAAGCAAAAGCAGCCACCCAAAAGCCATTTACCAAACACCCCAATATTGTTTTCGTCATAAAATCACTCATTTTGCACCAGTGGCTACAACCACCCTTTTACTCTCTACTAATACTTCCCTTCCCTCTTACTTCCCAAACTCTTCTCCTTTCCCACATTGTTGCCCCCACCCCCTCTCCGCGCTTTTTTTTCCCGTCACAATCGCCACTTATCGACTCTTTTAGAAACCCCACCCTCTTCCCTTTTTACCGTGTGTTGCGACTGTAAAGTGGGGCAATAGTGAGAAAGGGTTTTATTGGGCTTCGCTGGGTGAAAGGGGTAGCACTGGCTAAGCAGGGGCGTGGTATTAGCACCTGTTAATGCAAGGCTTCAGGGAGGCAAATGAGCTGTCAATTTTAACGAAAACAAAAACAAATGGCAATGATCAGAAGGCTTTCTCACTAAGAATTTGCTGACAGCTGGATTTAGAGATGCTAAAAGAGCAAAAGAGGAGGTAAAAAGTGGCAGTAGCAGCACGAAACCAGCACAGGAAAATACTAGCTAAGGGTACTTTTCAGCGTTCGTTCGTTATCTTTTGTTTTCGTTTTTAAAAAAAAACTTGAAAAAGAAGATTTCGGTTTTTTCCCCCCAAAGAAAAAGATAAACCTAGCATATGGTGTCGAATTTCTTGTATGCCATGTTATTGTGAAAACTAAATTATTTAAGGAGATTAAAAAACAAGTACAAAAATATAGGGGGCACTGGCGCGGGAAGGGGCAAGGGTTCTCTTTTTTGATTTATTTTTAAATGGATAACTAACACCTTTTGTTACGAATACTTTTGAGCAGATACCCTAAAATTTAAAATTATTTTGAAATGACCGGTCATATTTGGGATCACTACTATAAAAGTTCCAGCACAAAGGATTTCCAACACTAACAAGAAGTTCTTGATGCACACCTGGACAAGGATGTAGCAGCCCGTCAAGATTTCAAGTGCCTGCATCAGTAAGAAACAGTAAGTCAAAACACTAATGCAAGTCTTCCCAACAACCCACCTATCACCTCCATATCCAACTTCATTACATAGCAATCAATAGAGCTAACCACAGGAGAGTCTTCTTACATTTTGTATTTGTGTGTGTGTGTGTGTGTGTCGCGGGGGCTAAAAAGGAAAAAACATGTGCCCTTTTGCCAATCAAGCCAGCATAACACCATATTGCCTCATAAATCTCACGCCACTTCCTCTCATTTTCTCAAGGTTAGAATATACTCAAACCTAAGATTAAATTACCCAACAAACCTTTAAGGTAGAATTATTAGGACCAAGAAGATGTTGCCTTCGTTTCACAAAGCGCGCCTGAAATCAACAATACAAACTTTATCAAACTTCCTTCCGAAGAAACGTGTCCATGGTACACATAAAGCCACATCGAGAAATAAAAAGTTTCAATATCAATTAATTAATTAGGGGTGTTTAGTTTCAAGAAAGGAAAAAGCAGTCAAAACCCCTAGTTACCTTTACATGGTGTTTGGTTGTTGTTTTTTCCCTTTCCCTTCACAAAATTTTCAGTGTCACCTACCCCCATTTGATTTTCCACCTCAACCAACGGTTTTGGATTCCCCCATTTCCCTCACCACCATTGACCAAACTTTGACAACTACCCCATAACCACCAATGCCCCATCACCACCACCCCACCATCGTCTTAATACTGCCGCCACCACCACACTGCCGTCTTAATACTGCCATCACCACCACCATCGACAACCGCTATAACTCTCACCGCAGCCTCCCAATAACCCCACTTCCCACCACACCAAACCCAAAACCCTTGCAGCCCCACCCTCAAACCACCACCCCTAACCCAAAACCGTACCCAACAGCACCCAAACCCGCAACTCCACCCCAGCCACTCCCTGGTTACCACCCCCAACCCGAAACCCCAACCCATCCACTCCCTGACCACCACCACCAACACAAAACCTCACCCCATTGACTCCCTGGCCACCCCCTTTAACCTTAAGCCACCATAGCCCACCTTGAAAATAGCTCACACTCACTAATAATGCCAGGATATCTGAGAGAAAGAGGGGGAGAACACTGATGGTGCCAGAATGGCAAAATGTGAGGTCATCGCCAGTGGGAGAGGATGAGATGGGATGAGAGATGAAAGGGATGGCTGCAGGCCTGCAGCATGCAAGAAGCGAGTGGATAGAGAGGAAGTTTCATTCAAAAAAAACCTTTCCCTTATTTTTGCTACCAATAGTGTCTTAACTTGTTTTGAACTCCTTTCCCCTCCTAACCCTTACTTGATTCATTTCCCTTCCCCCTTTGTCAACCAAACGTCCCCTTAGAATATAACCTCCCTATGGTGCGAATCCTCCTTGTTGGTGTGATCCCAATGCCAGCGTTGGATCAAGTAAATCAAGGGTCATGAACGCTCGCGACAAAGTAGCGATTTAGCGACTTCAAAAGTATTTTGGCCTAATTTGTCCCCTCAATAGATTAACTGATCCAACGGCTGTTTTTGTAGTTTACACCATTTGGGAGGGTCGCATTTGGCACCATAACGATGGTTCTCACATAAACCTAATACCATATATATAAGTGTGTGTGGTGGTGGTGGAGGAGTTGGGCACCATGATCTATCATCCATCAATACAAACAAAGATGCTTCATCATGGTGTTGACATGGGCATGCAAATATGTAGGTGTTTGCATTTATGCGGGGATGGAGTTACATGGGCATGCAAAATTGCAAATATGTAGGTGTTTGCATTTATGCGAGGATGGAGTTAGGCATCATATAATTCATCAACCATCAATACATAAAGAGATCCTCGATCATGCTTATGACTCCAATTTACTTTTTATAGGGGTCTTCTAAATTGAAGTTGTAAATCACAAGTCATTTTGATTTTGAGTGATAGAGATGAATTGTCAAAGTTGAAGAGTTATAGATGATTCATTCTTCTAATTTGTTGATAACCCAACCCCATTACTAGTAACATCATACTTATACAACCAGAAGACCTGTGGTGGCCAGAAAGATGAAAGCCAAAGGTTTTTTCTACCTCTTGTATCCAGCATTCAACTAGGAACTCTGCAACTCTAGCCCAACAACCCACTGCATCTTTATGGCCTCAAATGATTATTGTAATTACACAAAAAGGAGGAACCTCTATAAGTTAGGACATTGGCAGTGCAATTAATGCCTCTAGACCTCGATTGGATAAACACATGACACACATGGTCTTTGAATTTGCAACTTTGTTGGTATAAATTTTAACCAAAGTAGATTTTTACACAAAAGCCTTCATCATAGAGACCTCTGAATTCCCCAAAATAGGTCAGATGAAGGGCCAAGAGTAGATAATTATTGCTAGTGCTTATAAAACGAACTACACCCTCCTTTGCATCATGTTTGTCTTCCTTTGCCTTTTAATATGTTTTAAAATGAATGTCCTATTTACCAATTCTCTTCATGCAATTAGAGCACTACCCCGTTAAACGCTATACCTATAAGTTTTTATCTAGTATCTACTATTTTTTATCTTTGTGAAAAGTCAATTGATACAAACATTGTGAAAAAAAAAAAGATTAGAGGAAAAGGTACCAAAGGGATCTGGGGAAAGACTGAAGACTTCCACCAGTTTCCATCATAGAAGTGGAAATTGAGCCATGACAAATGAAGGTTCGTTCAAAAAAAAACCTAGAAAGAAACAATAGAGAGAAGTTGCCCCCTGCCTAACTTTCGTTAGTAAACCACAATTGCCCCTATTCCTTAATACTTTGAACAGGGAGAGACAGTTTTCTTAAAGTTAACATAAGAAGCAAGAATCCCAACCAAAGCATTCCAACCACTTCTCTGGAAACCCTAAAATCTTTCTGGTCAGCACGAACCCACTAAGTATATGCAGTTGGACCAAGCCGTCAAAACCTAGACCCGCAAATTTCATAGCCCTACGCTCAAGGTCCGAAATCACGTGGTAGTTCTCATTCTCTCTTCTGCTTTACTAGGCCCGCCATTTTCAGTTGGATCAAGCCGTCAAAACCTAGACCTGCCAATTTCATAGGCTTACGCTCAAGGTTCGAATTCACATGGTATTTGCTCATTCCCTCTTCTGCTTTACTAGCTGGCAATGAACGAAACCTATGATGAAGTTTTTCTAGCTTAGGGAGCATCAGTACATAACATTAGACAAGCAAGACCTGAATTAAATCAAAAGTTATTGCAGCCAATGTCATACTTTTTCATTCTTCTTTCGTGTGCAACACTAGGAACAATGAAAGATAAGCGATATCAAAATTCATCTTTGATGGATGTAAGTAAATAGTATACTACTGTTATATAAATAAATATGGTTTCTTCTTTTCTTGTGCTCGTATAGTTAAACAGGTTGGGTTAGTGTTGAGGGTTTCCGACACGTTTATTTTTAACACGAACACGAAGTTGACATGACACGACACGGCCTGTTTGACAGGTCTACATGTAGCCGAGTTTGGAAATCAATAAAGAACTTTCTCATGGTATGATCCACGTATTCTAATGCTCCAAAAGGCCAAGTAATGATACTGTAATATATAGTTCGTCATTGCTTTTACTGCAATAGGCGGCAGCACATCCAATGGCATACCAAGATTAGCCCAATTCTTATTGTGTTTTCAATAAGTTTTCGACTCTTAAACTTCGTGCTTAGGCCCGGGAATATATAAATATAGTGCTTAATAGACAAGATAACAAGAGTCAATTTCACTTTTTTCCTTCTCATTACAATTATTATACATACTAGATGGGCAGCTCAATTGAATGCACCAACATAAAAATAATTATCAAGATGTAGAGAAAATATAGTATATACACCTCACAACAAAAGAAAACATACCTTATTCCGCACTAAATTACCAATCTTGATTATGTCACATTGCATTTCGTCATCAAGTATCTTGATTGCCTACAATACCAACATTCAAGAGCACCATTTGAACGAGTATACAGAACCACTATGATGGAACATACTTTCCAACATACCCTTAAGTAGCAGGGAGATAAGACTAGTCAAAATTGAGTGAGTCATAAACATGAAATAGATACCTGAGGTGCAGGAACACTTCTAGACAAAAGCTTAATGAGGTCCCTGGATTTGACTATAATGTATGGATCTCTTGTCTTTAAAGTTGTTGAAACAGTCATAGTTCCTTCAACCTGAAAACATGAGACACCAAAGTATTTCCTTTTAAATAGACACATCCAAACCCACGTAGTTATATGAGCAATGCCAAGTTGCTAACGGATATATGTCTATACTACATATACCCGCTTCCTTACGTTTTTTTGGTGGTACACTTAACGCCAAAAGTAGTATATTCATTATTTCATTAAGAAAACGGCTTATTTTCAGTTCATCTCATCTCAGTTCAATTCTGGACAATACTTTTACTCAAACATATCACTATTCACTTCAGCTATTTTATTTTATGCCGAAGAGAACAGGGTTGTAGTATATAAGAATCGATATTTTCAAATTTATATAGCTATATAAAGCCTGATAGTTTTAAGAATGTAGTATAATAGTTTTTTGTTAAATTTACACAAAACAATGGATATATCAACTTGGCATTAGTATGGCAAAATAGGGAACTTAAGAATCCATATGAAGCTAGCCCAATTGCAAAAGAAGAAAGAAGAAAGACGTACCAAATTGAGCTCACAAGAAATACCATGCTCCCGCAAAGCAGCCTTGACTGTTGGCCAAACATCTTGCAAGTATTTTTCTGGTAAAAAGAAAAAGAAAATGTAAAATGTTGTTGTTGGAAGACAAGATGAATAATATGAGAGAAAGTAAGTATTGTGGAAAAACCTCGATATTGGGGGAAGATGGTAGAGAAAGAGCTAACTTCGAGCATGCCAGTATCATTCCAAGAAGGATCGAATTTGTCAATTTTCCAATGGTCGATACTAGGGTCATCCCATGGCTTATCCTTGTCGTGTTTACCCTTATGCTTAGTCCTCTGTTTTGGAATTAATTCATCACCATTCATTTCTGCCTCCATTCTCGACCTAACTTGTGAGTTACTCACTAGTCGGCGGTCGAGTTTTATGGATTGATTGTTCTTCAAGAGGCGAGAGAGGACGCAGGGTTCCGCCTTCCGTCTCTTTTTTTACTGTATTATTAACCCTTCTTCTTATTAATACTTCCTCCAATATAAGCGTTACAGTTTTTAAAATGATGTGTTTTAAAATAAGTGATATGCTTTCTAAAATAAGGTATTTAGAGATTAGTGATATACTTCACAAAATTTCTTTATTTGATAAAGTTTTGCTTGTAAAATGACATATATAACCTTGCTTAAATTTTTAAACACACTTTTACAACATTTAACAAAACTAATTAACCCCATCTAAACCTACCCACCCTATTAATTAATCTCTCTCCTCAACCTACCACCTTCCCCATCTCTGTCCTAATGTGGAACACAACCACCAGTCCACCACCACCACCACCTTGGAAACCCTAAAAACCACCTTGCTCCTCAACCTACCACCCTAACAACCACCTTTTCCGACACCTCTCTCCATTTCCCTCCTATCTTCTCTCTCCACCACTCATCCCGACGCCATTTGTCTCCCCCACGCAGAGCAAGTAAAACGGGTTGGTGTGGGTTGTTTTCGAAGGCGAGATGGTGGTTTTGAGGGAGGATTGGTGGCTTTCGGCGGGGTGTAGGTGGTTTGTGGGGGAGGGTGATGTTTTTCGGCCAAATCTGAGTGGTTTTCGCGGGAGGGTTGGTGTTTTCGACGATTATGGAGTTGTTTTCGAAGGCGACTGGTGGTTTTAAGGGAGGATTGGTGGTTTTCGGCGAGGTATAGGTGGTTTGTGAGGGAGGGCTGGTGGTTTTCGGCCAGATGTTAGTGGTTTTCTAGGGAGGGTCGGTGTTTTCGGCTGGTTGTGGGTTGTTTTCAAAGGCAGGTTGGTGGTTTTGAGGGAGGCTGGTGTTTCGGCTGGTGGTGGATTTGGCGGAGAGAGAGGGGGGCAGTGGTGGTATGTGGGTAGTGATTATTAATTTAATTATGTGCATCATCCCTCACTTTTCATTGTTTAATTATACTTAAGAAATTTTGCCTCAAAAACCATAAAAGTGACAATGTATCACTTATATCGAAACGGAGGAAGTAAAACTTGTATTTTTTTCGTCGTGTAATACTCCTTTCGTCGTATAATAGAACATCTCCTTAATAGGTAACATATAAGATTGATCTTTTTGCAATTTAGAAAAAAATGTATCATAAGTAGATCTTGATACAAATTATTTTTCGAGATGAATCTAATGGTGCAAAAATTATAATTTTATGAGATTTGAAATGAAAGTTATTAATTTCATATTCATAGTATGTTTAGATAAGGAATGTAATCATTTATTTAGGATATAATTATTGTTTCTTAAAAATTAAAATATTAATCTTATATACATAATGATGTGGAGCTTTTCCTTCATCAGGCACTACAGCCGGGCAGAATCGGGCATACTCATTGAATTTCTGAGCGTTCTCTTACACACTCATGTTATAGCTCTGGTTAAACCTACGTATGTTCTTCTTTTGAACATGATGAAGAGCTCTTATCGAAGGGCGTGAAAAGTCGTGGAGACTATGACCAAATGAATAGGCATGCTATCATGGATTCATGATAGACATTTTTTTTCAGGAAAAGAATCCAGGATGATCGCTTTTTTCGTTCGCTTTCAATACAATTGGCTTACCAAAGAACATGTAAGGCCCTGAGTATAACACAGAGTGCATATCATCTTTGAAAACGGAGGATTTCATTCAGTGACTCCGCGATCGCCCTCTAAACATCAAAATAAGAGTTTGTCTACGTATGTGCTCGGGGAAGAATCGAGCCTTAATCGCTACCTTAAAAGCTTCCCAATTAAAGTTCTCTTGAGCTCTAACAGTCGGTCCTACGCTTTCCCACCAAGTGTCGGCATCCTCATGGAGATAAAAGGTGGCATTATCCACTTTATGGGCCTCAGGTGTACCCGTGGCCGTGAAAATCTTTTCGAAGTCTCTTAGGCAATTCTCTAAGGTTAATGGATCTTCCTTTCCTAAAAAGGTTGGTGGTTTCAAAGCGGAAATCTCTTTCGCCATCGCAGCTAGTGGATCATCTCCATGTTGGTTGTTGTTGAGCTGCTTTGAAGGACTAAGCCGAAGTTCTGAGCTAGTTGCTCGAGGGTCCTAAGTCGTGCTGCAACTTGTTAAGGAGTTTCAGCTATTTGGTTCCCTTGTCGCGTTGCCCTAGACTGCGTATAAACGTATTGCATAAGCTACCTGCGTTATTCACATTGGTGTTTCCACTATTCACATTGATTCTTATATAATGGCTAATTCACATTAAGTCATGGTTCATACAATTCCTTCATTACTTCACAAATCACGTTCAAGTCATATAAAAAAGCTCATCATTTCATTACCAAAAAGTATCATACTCATTTCATTCATAACATAATAGTAGTTTCGACTTGGATAGAAATAACAACATCACATACATAGTCAAGCTAATACTGACGTTAATAAGTCCACTTAGTTTCCTAATAGTTAAGGCTATTTAAGGTTAAGGTTTCATTCCTCATACTCAGATGGGTCTTCTTCCTCATCTTCGACTTCATCCTCACCATGGTTCTGAACGGGTGGGGTAGGGCTACTTCATATTTCTTCATTGCCCCTATGGTTGGGCTCATCGTTATCATTGGGAAATTGATTGTCAATCCACTTGGCTTTGGCATCGATCATTCTTTTTTCTAGGTAACTCAAGGTGAGGTACCATTTCCCGTTCAATGTGTATCGCTCGTAGTTCGGTCTTCCATTTTTCAAGACATCAGAGTATTCACTCTTGATTCTGGCGTAAGAGCCATCGTTGGAAAGAGTGTGGATCAAGACATCGGCTTGTTTAGGTGGCGTAAAATAGTCCGAATATCCACGACCTTCGTTAAGATGGTAACACTTCATTGTTAAGAGTAGCCTGTAGATGTACGCAGAAATCGACTCTCCGACTCTCATTCTCAAAAGGTAGGGTCATTGGTGTGGGGTCCTAATGCTCTTCGTCGCTATCAAACATGTTATGGCCATTTACCAAAACATAACAAACAATTAATACGTACTTCTAACGAGTACTTTCATACATGTACACATAACCCATTCATACTCATACTCAACCCTTAATTCATATATTAATCCTAATTCATTTTTCCTAAATATTTTTATTATATAAACTTTCCTAAACCATTTTATTTTAAGTTTAACCCTATTTGATCCATTTTCCTAATATTAGTATTCTAATCTTGCCCTAATTAATCTTAACTCCGCTCTGATACCATTTTGTAACATCCCGCCCAAAGAGAACCCTTTTTCATTTAAAAAAACTCGTTGGGGAAAAATACACGAGGGTTCGATTCGGAGGTGTGTTACCGCTGCACTTATCTCCTTGAAAATGAATGTAAGGCTAATAGGTAACATCACACTAAATTCAAATTAAGTTAAGTTTTATAACGACTAATTGTTCAATAAAACACTAATTAATAAGACGTCTCAGAGTCTCAGCGAAAACTAAATTAAACTAAGCGGATGTCAACTCTAAGTGTTCTCTCTTTGTTTCCCTCAGCTGATCACCCACCTACACAAATACATTGAAAAGAAACAAGAGAGACAAGCTCCCAAAAATCAGAAAAATTGAGTAATTCCAACTCCATCCCGTAAAATACTTAAGTTGAAAACTACTTTGTAAAAATAATAGTTTCATAGGGTCGAAAGCATGGCACATATACATATATAAATATAATTAGTAATCACATAAGTGCATACATATACATATGACATTAATAATCTGTAACACCCCGACAATTCTCTTTATAAAAAAACATATATATTTTCCCAACTAAAACAGAGGATTATCAAGGCATTATCGCCCGTGTGAAAACGTATCGGCTTACTGATAGGCTAAAGTCGTATCTCCTAATCAAAAATAAATCCTAAAGTCCTCTAACAACAATAGTTAAGGGAAGTAAGGTTGAATCCACAGGGAGATAGAGTTTCTAAGTTGATATTCAGTCAAACAACTACTTCAGACAAGATCAGACAAGAATTAGCTGAACTAATAAAAGCAATATAAAAGTGGGATGTAATATATGGATTAAAGGTCTGGGGCATTAGTTCGGTCCACCATGCTTATACCAATCAAAAGAGTCGAATAACTAATAAAATCTAGGTCTAGGGTTGAACAATCGGAGTCAATGTTAAGCCTATGGTCAGGTCTCAACGCTCGTGATTCAACATAGGTAGTATGGTCACAACCATAATCAGAATCACTAATGTGTTCTAAGCCTCTAAAAGTAAGACTGATCTGTGCGAACGATTATTAGTTAGACATAACTCATGAAATTGGCCACTAACATAAATTATGAATTCACGAACAAATCACATTACAATCGCTCTAATCAAAACCTAGAAACTATAGCAATCATGGCATGAACATGGTTTTCCTCCCTAAAACCCTAGAAAAAGACTACTCAGACATGGTTGAATCAACAATAATAAAACTAATGTAAAACCCTAATCTTTGCATCATGAATTAATTAAACACTCAAAACAAAGAAAACAAGAAATAAAAGAAGGAATTAAGAGTAAGAATAATACAAATTGACGGAAAGCAGAAACTTTTATTGAAAATAACCAAAGGTTCGATCCCCTTTGAATCTACTCGAAAGTGTTTAATCTATGAAAACTCTGAAAACTAAACTCTAAAAGCTGAAAACCAAGATACTTTACAAATAATGAGGCACTCCCTAAAAGCTACTTAAAAAAAAACGAGATAAATGGATAGATTTTGGCACGCCAGGCATCCGGCCCGATCCAATCGGGCTAACAGAAAAAATGCCCAACTCCTTCTTTCCTTGCAGCTACAAAACACTGGACCGCCTGATGCCTTCGGGCCCATCCATCGGATCGGGCGTTTTGTCGAGTAAAGCCAGCTCTCTCTCTTTCTCTTAGCCTGGTGAATAAAGAGCAGCATATATGTCTCGCCCGATCGGGTCGGGCGAATCCGCCCGATCGGGCTCGAGATGATTTCTCTTGGCAGCTTAGAGTTCTAAAGGCAGCACCAAAAAGGACGTAATCTTGTCCCGATCGGGCTCAGTTGCCCGATCCAATGGGGCAGGAGGTGTATTCCTTCATTCTTAGCTTTTTGAACTCGTTTTGGCACGTCTTAAGGTCTCGGGACCTCCTAACTCATCAAATACGTGACATGACCATTCCTAATGTGCCTCTTAACAACTCGTTAAGCCATGGTTTCCTCGATGTAGCTCGGAATAGGGAGAAAACTTCCTAAAATTTGCAATTCAGCATGAAAACAACAAAACCACAACTTATAGAGTAATTAGCACAAAATAGCTCTGAAGAGCTTCAACAATGCACGATTTAGCTTGTAAATAAAGGGGAAAAACTCTATATAAAACCATGATATCAAACTCCCCCAAGATAAACCTTTGCTTGTCCTCAAGCAAATAAAACATGAACATGGAATAAGATGTCTCACCCCATAGATAAAACATTCAAAGCTCAAAAAGGTTTTCAAGACTAAGAATCGTTCAAGCAGGAAAAATTCAAGTTCAGCTATTCAAATCCATCCAACCACCAATCATCCAAGAAAACCATCAAATTCACTAATCTACATGGCAGACAAATCCTGAAAAGGCGCTCACAAAGGTGTCACTCCCCCTTAATTTTGTGGCAGGCAAAGAATATGCCCGAACACTCACCAACCCGACCATAAATGCCCTTCCCACTCATGCTCTCATGTGTTTAAGATGGTTAAATGACGCTCATCCTAGCCAAGTCGACTCAATTAGCAGACATACACTTTAACTTTGATAAACTGACTCGAAATCAATTCAAGAAATAATGCATACACGAGCTCAAGAGGACTTTATAGGGTTGTAATGGGGGCTTAAGCAAGAGGTAAGGGATATTTTTAGGAAATGTGGTGGAAAAATCAAGAATGGGGGAGCAAAGATCATTCGAAACAAGGCCGATCATTCGAAACAAGGCCGAATATGGCCGAAACAACTCCCAATAACACCATATAACCACAAAACATAACCCAACTTTTATGAAACGATGAAAGTCACAACAAACCCAATTTTCAAGCAAAGTAACAAATTTTTCTTTATAAACAACGCGAATGAAGGAACTTTGAACTCTTTGAACTTTTATTTCTTTTTCTTTCATTTTTCGAACCAAACATTCACGCAACTCAAACTTTGCTTTATCTTTTCTTTTTCTTACACTTAAACCACAACAAATACACTTTAATTCTCCAAATTTAAAACCAAACCAAACCATAAAATCAATCTCTAACTCAACCCATACAAAAGCTCCCCCAAGCTAGGCTTGGAAATAATATCGATATAAAGGTCATGGGCTCATAATAAGGGTTTAGTAACATGAAACATGTCATTAGGCTCAGCAGGGCTAAGAAGGATAAAAGTATATCAAAAATTCACTTTGAGGCTCAAGAATTAGACAAAAGAACGGTTCTATCACAGCAAATGCTACAAGTCATCGAAAATCAGACAAGTACGAAGTCAAAGTCAAGATCAATCCATTAAAGAGGAACTAACACACAAAAACAGACTGGATAATGATATGAATCCAAAAGGCTACAAAGAGACCTCACAGTCTAACCAATTAAGGCATGCAGCACAATGTAGTGTAATATAATCAAAATTCGCACGAAATCATAACAATCAAACATCAAAACATAGCCTCAAGATCACAAATGCCCAGCTATCCAGAAAAACAGAGTCAAATCATTTTCAATTAAAGCACAACAAGGGGCACAGGGAGGCAACTAAACCAGTCATGGGAACCATATTTTTTTGATTTTTTCAGTATTTTTCGAAAGTAATAAATCTATCCTAGAAAGCAGTAAAAGAGATAGAGAATACAAACAGGAAATCCTCCCCCAAGCTGAACTTGGCAGTGTCCTCAATGCCAAAAGGTAACTAAGGCGATGCTAAGAGGAAAAACAATGTTAGTACCCTCACTCTCGCTTACTAAAAAGATAGGAAAAATAAAAAGAAAAGGAAAAAGGGGAAAAATACGAGTTGCCTCTTGCACATCGCTGATTTATAAAGGTCCCGCACGACCATAATACCTCCATCTCTCAAATAGGAGGGGCTAAGCAGTGAGTGCCACCCTCATCAAACATCTTCCTTCTCCAAATGTTCTTGATAATACCTCCAGACTGTGAGGCAACCTTAGGTGTATTTTGAACCTTCTCTACACCTACCTAGTCCAAAATCTCATCCCTGCAACAAGATTGTTCAAGCATAGGTGCCTTAACAGCATTGGTTAGTTTAAAAATCACTTTATCATCACCAACACTCAGAGTTAAAGACCCAGACTTAACATCAATGACTGCACCAGCAGTTTACAAAAACGGTCTACCCAGAATAATAGGAATCTGAGCATCCTCATCCATATCTAACACCACAAAATCAACAGGAATATAGAATTTCCCGACCCTAACAGAAACATCCTCTAAAACACCTAGGGGGTATTTTATAGAACGATCAACCATCTGTAAAGTGATTTGTGTGCATTTAAGTGCTCCCATATTCAGTGTCTTATAAACAGATAATGGCATAACAGAAACAGAAGCACCTAAATCACACAAAGCTTTATTAATGAAAATAGGTCCAAGATGGCAGGGAATGGAAAAACTATTAGGATCTTTTAACTTAGGTGCGGTTTTATTCTGAATAAGGCACTGCACTCTTCAGTAAGTGCGACACGTTCTACCCGACCAAAGTCTCTTTTCTTGGTTATCATGTCTTTCAGAAATTTGGCAAAAACAGGAACTTGGGTAATTAAATCTGTGAATGGAATTGTTACCTCAATGTTCTTGAACATAGCCAAGAACTTACCAAACTGCTGATCGACCTTTAATTGCTGCATTCTGTGAGGAAAAGGTAGCCTTGGTGTAAAAGGCATATCAGAAACCTTTTCCTTTTTCTTCCCTGTCTGTTCAGCTTCCTCAGATAAGTCGACTTCAGACGTCGAACTCTTCTTTTTTTCCTTCCTCTACCACCTTCTTCTTCACTGCAGTTGGGGCAACATCATCAATGGGCAATGGAGGAGCATCATAAGCAGCACCACTACGAAGAGTAATGGCATTCACGTGCTCCCTCTGAATGGGTTGCCCTGGCAATTCCCCTTGCCACCTCTGAGCATTATTGCTTGCCAATTGTGCAATTTGAGTCTCGAGAAGTTTGATGTGCTTCTATTGAGCTCTTTGTGCCTCCCCTTGAGCCTGTATATGCTTTTGTGTTTCTTCATTGGTCTTTTGCATAACCAACATCAACTTCATCAATTCAGACATGGAGGGCTCTTGTGGGTTTATGTTTTGTGGATGTGGGGTTTGAAATTTTTGTGGGGCTTGGAAGTTATTAGGGTGATGGAAGTTTTGTGATGGGGTCTCTGAAAACCGGGGGGTTTGGTAGTATGAGGGTTTAGGATAATTTTGTGGAGGTGGAGGTTGATAGTTTTGTGGGTTTTGGTAGTTATGTGGAGGGGGAAAGTTTGGTTGTCTCTGTTGGAAGGCGTTTGTCTGCTCCATCTGATATTGACTGAACTGACAGTCGTGCCCAAAGTGACCCTGAACACCACATATCTCGCAATAAGACGGGGTAATGCGTGCTACGACATACATAGCATTAATACTCAAGGGAGGGGGTTTCGAGGTAGAGGAACTCAATGTGTCCATCTTCTGTCTTAGCTTCGCTATTTGCGAAGTTAGTAATGCAATGGTATCTACCTCCAATACTTTCCACGTGAGGCTGCGGAAGTGGAATGATCATTGGTTGCGAGGTTTGACAGAAAATCATAGCCTACATCCACTTCCTTATCAAGAAATCTCCTCCTGCAGACGAGTCAACAATACTCTTCGTCTAAGGCTGCAGACCATTGTAAAATGTCCGCGTCAAGAACCATTTGTCCATGTCGTGGTGTCGACACTCTTTCTGCAAATCTCTGAACCTAGCCCACGCTTCCCGTAGTGTTTCATCAGGCTCTTGGGAAAACGTGGCTAGTTTGTTTCTGATTTTTATAGGTGGATAATATTCTCTCAGGAACGCAGCAGAAATCTCACTCCATTCAGTTTCTTTCACGTCGTTCAACCACTTCTTAGCTCTATCTCTCAATGAAAAATTGAACAGCATGACCTTTAGTTGATCTGGAGTGACACCGGCATGTTTAACGGTTCGACAAAGCTGTTGAAATCGTTGCAGATGATTTGTCGGGTCTTCAGTAGGATGCCCACCAAATTGATTTTGCTGAACCATGCTAATGAGTCCAGGCTTAATTTCGAAGTTTTCTGCGGTCTAGTGGAGAGACCATCTGGGTTGGGTACCCCATATGACTTCAGTGATTTAGACATAACTGAACTCAAGGTGTCTGATCCAGAGATGTTCAGCTGAACAGACTGCTTTTCTCTCTGAATTTTCTTTCGAATTTGTCTGAGTGTCTTTGTCAAATCGGGATCCTCAGGAATGACGGTACCTCTTCTTCGAGACATGGGCATACAAAAGAAACAAAAAGAAGCAGTAAAACGTACCTCAATTGGAACAATGAAGTTCCAATGAGGCATAGAGAAGTAGACCAAATAACCAAACAAAAACTTAGAAAACTAGCCGTCTCCCCGGCAACGGCGCCAAAGTTTGATAGGCTAAAGTCGTATCACCTAATCAAAAATAAATCCTAAAGTCCTCTAACAACAATAGTTAAGGGAAGTAGGGTCGAATCCACAGGGAGACAGAGTTTCTAAGTTGATATTCAGTCAAACAGCTACTTTAGACAACATCAGACAAGAATGAGCTGAACTACTAATCAAACTAATAAAAGCAATATAAAAGTGGGATGTAAACTATGGATTAAAGGTCTAGGGCATTAGTTCGATCCACCATGCTTATACCAATCAAAAGAGTCGAATAACTAATAAAATCTAGGTCTAGGGTCGAACAATCGGAGCCAATGTTAAGCCTATGGTCAGGCATCAATGCTCGTGATTCAACATATGCAGTATGGTCACAAACATAATCAGAATCACTAATGTGTTCTAACTCTAAATGTAAGACTGATCTGTACGAACGATTATTAGATAAACATAACTCATGAAATTGGGCACTAACATAAATTATGAATTCACGAACAAATCACATTACAATCACTCTAATCAAACTTAGAAACTATAGCAATTCAAATAGCAATCATGGCATAAACGTGGTTTTCCTCCCTAAAACCCTAGAAAAGGACTACTCAGACATGGTTGAATCAACAATAATAAAACTAATGTAAAACCCTAATCTTTACATCATGAATTAATTAAACAATCAAAACAAAGAAAACAAGAAATAAAAGAAGGAATTAAGAGTAAGAATAATACCAATTGACGGAAAGCAGAAACTTTTATTTAAAATAATCAAAGGTTCGATCCCCTTTGAATCTACTCTAAAGTGTTTAATCTATGAAAGCTCTGAAACTAAACTCTAAAAGCTGTAAATCAAGATACTTTACAAATAATGAGGCTTAAGTATTTATAGACTCCCTAAAACCTAATTAAGAAAAATGAGATAAATGGATAGATTTTGGCACGCTAGGCATCCGGCCCGATCGGGCTGCACGGCCCGATCCAATCGGGCTAACAAAAAACGCCCAGCTCCTTCTTTCCTTGAATGACGCGCAGCTACAAAATGCTGGACCGCCTGATCGGGCGTTTTGTCGAGTAAAGTCAGCTCTCTCTCTTTCTCTTAGCCTGGCGAATAAAGAGCAGCATATATGTCTCGCCCAATTGAGTCGGGCGAACACGCCCGATTGGGCGCGAGATGATTTCTCTTGGCAGCTTAGAGTTCTAAAGGCAGCACAAAAAGGACGTAATCTTGGCCCGATCGGGCCCAGTTGTCCGATCCAATCGGGCGGGAGGTGTATTCCTTCATTCTTAGTTGAACTCATTTTGGCACGTCTTTATGGTCTCGAGACCTCCTAACTCATCAAATACGTGACATGACCATTCCTATATGCCTCTTAACAACTCTTTAAGCCATGGTTTCCTCGATATAGCTCGGAATAGGGAGAAAACTTCCTAAAATCTGCAATTCAACATGAAAACAACAAAACAAAAACTTATAGAGTAATTAGCACAAAATAGCTCTGAGGAGCTTCAATAATGCACGATTTAGCTTGTAAATAAAGGGGAAAAACTCTATATAAAACCATGATAAAGTATTGCAGCGGGAAAACATTAATATACTTTATTAAATACTTAGGACATAATAATTATCAAACCATTATCCAAACCTCGAAAGATAATTCAAAACCAACTTAAAACATTTAAAATAAATAATCTGTAATTCAACTGAGAAAAATTAACGTAAAGGCAAGAAACAATAGAAATAATAAAACGATCTCTCAACAACGCTTCCCAAGTCCCAAATGAGTAATTGAGACAATGCATCATGTCTTCCAAACCTGTAGGCAAATACTCAATTGAAAACTGCTCACCAATAAAGGGTCATCACAGGACCAATAGGCACAGCTATGATCGACACACAGAAAAGCACGTAATCAGCAAAGCTGAGTACATACTAAATAAAATAGAACACAAAACCTAATCATGATACTAATGGACAACCAAAATAAAATCAATAAATATACCTCAAGACTTCAACTTGTACAATAAGACTTGACTCCATAAGACATACAACATGATAATCATTTAATAAATTGAATAGACAATGGATCGAGTTGTCCAACCAAAACCAGTGTTCAAAATGCAAGACTAAGTTACGCGCGCGACTCCATAACCCCTTGACCAACGATATCGAGGAACCTTTAGAAATAAAAATAGGGTACGTGTGATCAATTCGACCCCAAGAAAAGCCATGAGCTACCACCATGTACTCCAACTCATACTAGTCCAGAACTTCATACATGCACAAGTCTAAAGCTATTGCTATTCACTTCCACTCTAAGTATTAGTAAGTTATTCGATGTTGGACTCTAAACAGACAACTAACACATAACATAAATGGAAAATTTGTCAAATGACACCTACTTTTAATCCAACTTTGTGGACTAGCACCTTGATTTTATTTATTTGTCAAATGGCACCTACTTTTAATCTAACTTTGTGAACTAGCACCTTGATTTTATTTATTTGTGAAATGACACCTACTTTTAATCTAACTTTGTGATCTAGCACCTTGATTAAAAGTAGGTACGGCAGTGTCCGTTTTTCGAAAAAACTTTGTATTCCGTCCGAAAAAGGCGTCTCGAAGTACGTACTCGAAATGCCGGCTTGTAGGTACTCGTTTCGTAGAGAATCTCAAAATTCGTGCCCATAAAGGGCATACGGTGGTGTCCGTTTTTCGAAAAAACGTCATCTTGAGTATTAAAAACGCGATTTAATATTGTCTCAAAATTTGTGTCCGTTACCGTGTCATATATCAAAAATATATAGTTTTAAAAATTGTAAAATTGAATTTAAAAAATTTAAAATATTAATCATGATTTGACCAGTCAAATTATAGATTAGTAAGGTAATTAGTGAAATTTTGGAGGGAGTTAAAAAAGTTGAGCCCTAAAACTAACGGTGTTAAGATTTTCCGTTAAGAGGTGGATATTTCAAAACGTGAACGTAAGTAGAGGTGGTTATTTGAATGCAAAACAATTTGGGGTGGTTATTTTAAAATTGGTGTATCTGACAAATGGTTATTCACAATTTATCCTAATAAATAATCAAAAAGGTGAATAATGGCATTTTAGCTTAATTTTAAAAAATTAGAAGTGTTAAAGATTTCTAGAAAATTCAGAAAATAAAAGAAAAGGAAAAAATAATAAAAGAGTTGAAAAAATCAGAAAATAAAAGAAAAATGAAAAAAATAACAAAAAAATGGAAAAGGAAGACACGTGATCAGCATATGACCAAAGGTTACCTGAAGTAGCCGGTCACCAGGTAACCTAGCCCCATTTTTGGAAGATCGGGTGCGTAGTTGGGACCGTTTATGGATTATCCAAAGTTGGGACTGTTTGTGGAAGACCGGTCATAGTTCAGACCGTTTCTTTCAATTTTTCCTAAAACATAAAGGCAATTAACATGCTCAACAACACGTAATTCCAATTCAATAGCCATGTATGAACCATAAAAGGGTTCCCTATACATGATACTATAAATAATTCTAATCCTTAGGACATGATATTAGTCTAACACATAAGGACATGTACGTACCTTGTGTAGACAAAGTGAGAGGCCACTTTAGAATTCTAGAAGTCACCTAAAGTAAATTCTCCGCCTACCAAAATAATAATACGACAATGAATTAATATACTAATTAATTCACAGCAATATAAATTATTTTAAAACGCTTCAAAACTCGTTTTAAAATCCTTTAAAAGCATCAAAATTCCAACCTTTCACAACCTTTAATATACTACTTATAAATCTAGGTTTTAAAACCTCAAAAACCATTACTTTTATACTTAAAATTCACTTTTAATAATAAATAATAAATCTGAAATTATAACTTATATTCACAATAAATAAACATCAGATTTTTAATAATTCAAATAATAAAGTTTTCAACTTTATTTATAAAACATATAAAACTCATAAAACTATAACTTTAATATAAAACTATAGTTAAACATTAAATAGAGGATAAGACTTAAGAAATAACCAATGGAAAAACACAAAAATCGGAAGAACGAAGGAAGAAAAACACGCGGGGAGGCGCCTTAGGTTGCGGCTGGGCGGCGCGTGGCAGTCAAGTGGGCTGCGTGGCTGCTGCTCCTGCTACGGACGAAGAGGAGAGTGAGGGTGGCGCGTGCTGCTGATACGGCGCACACGAAGGGAAGAAGGGGCGAGTGGTGTGGTGGCTCGCCGGAACTCAACGGAGGAGAGGTGGTGGTGAGTGGTGCACGACCGGCGCACGAAAAAGAAGAAGAGGGAGAGGGGGCTGACGAGTGAGGAGAGAAAAATGAGAGAGAAAATAAGAGTGTCCAAAATTGGGGTTTTGGCGGGTATTTATAGGTTTTGCCTAAAACATATGGTACTTAGGTTAGGCTTAGGTTTGGGCTCAAGTTGATCATCAAACTTAAATTTATGGTTCGGGCTCCTCAACCCAACATTAAAAACCATTTTAAACACGACCCAAAACCTTTAATAAAATAATCAATGCTTAAAATCCAACCCAATAAATATTAATGACTATTTAAAACGTTTAAACAATCATTTGACTTTCAAAATAGTCATCACTTAAACAATTAAATGAAATAAATATGAAAATGATTATAAATATACTTTAAATATATTTATAAATATCATAAAATTACGAGGGATTACATAATCACGTAATTTCAATTAATTCAATAATCCATTATTATTCGATTATTTAAGGAGAGGAAAGAGAACGCCAGGAAGCCGGGGTCAATCCCCAGTAACTACTTACTTCAAGGGCGTAGGCCGGGTCAATCTCTAGTAACTACCTACAAATATTATAATGACCATAAGCAGAGTCCCTAGTGTGCACACCCCTTCTACTTGGATCACAACAAAATTGAAGGAAGACAAGTAACAGAAAAATCAGCATAGTAACCAGAAAATCTGTAGGTGGCCGCTGAACCTCCCATAAAGGGCAACCTGTTCAGCATTTCCCTCTGATATTCCACTTTATATGATTAATATATTTTGTGAAATCCATCTCTTAATCATATACACATATACATGATCTCATTTAACCAAGTGTGAATATATTCATTCCAATATCCATAACTCAATTTATTCACAGCTTATCCAGAAAACACATTTTCATTCATATACAAAAATCATCACTTGTAAATTTAATAATCCATCATATTCTAATTTATAACCAATCCATTTTCAATTTTCATTTTCAAACTTTAATAATAGTAATAACATGATAACAATGATAATGATAATGATAATAATAATAAGGGAAATTCCCTAGGGTACACTTCTAGAATTGGCTTCTCTCACTGGTGCACTTCTATCTTTTTGACTTCTGAGTGGTACACCTGTAGTTTGAAATCCTCCATACCGTGATTATTCCGTTAAGTAAATAGTTAGCTTATTGTTAATTAGGGTTAGGAATTTGTCTCGTTTTGCGTGCTTTGACTTTTTCAAGGTTAAGATGTCGTTTTTTCGAAAAACGGACACCACTATGCGCCCTCTATAGGTAAGAATTTTGAGAATCCCTACGAAATGAGTACCAATAAGCCGTATTTTCAAACACGTACCTCGAGATGACTTTTTGAAGTACGTGCTCAAAAACCGGACTTGTAGGTACCCATTTTGAAGGGATTATCAAAATTATTGCCCATAAAGGGTTCAAAGTGGTGTCCGTTTTTAGAAAAAACGTCATCTTCACCTTGAAATAGCCAAAGCACGTAAAACGAGGCAAATCCCTAACTCTAATTAACTCTAATTAACCCTAATTAACCCTAAACTAACCTTTTAGTTAATGGAATGTTCACGGTAGAGAAGATTTCAAACTACAGGTGTACCATTAATAAGTTAAAATGATAGAAGTGCACCAGAGAGAGAAGCCACTTCTAGGAGTGTACCCTTGGGAATTTCCCTAATAATAATAATAATAACGATAATAATAATAATAGTAATAATGGTATTCATAATGAATAATAATAATAATAATAATAATCTGATAATCTTTAACTAAACAAATGTTGAGAATAAAAGATAAGATTATTTATCAAGATCGTTGGTAACATTAGCATAATTGTCATATCATCCATAGTCCATGGTCCATGGTCCATGGTCATGATCCATATCCATAATCCATAGTCATTAGTCATCTAACTAATCGTATTCATAATCCGCATTTAAGTCAATAATTATAATTCATTATAATTTGGAAAAATTAATACAATCAGTCCAAACTATGGCCGGTCTTCCACAAATAGTCCCAACTTTCGATAATCCATGAATGGTCCCAACTAAGAAGTCAATCTTCCAAAAACGGTCTGAGTTACCAGTTTACCTGGTATAACAGGTAACTTGATGTCACGTGACTAGCACGTGACTTTTAAATGAATTTAATTTTTTTTCCTTTTTATTTTCCATTTTGTTACTGATTTTGATTTTTAATTTTTTTCCCTTCCTTACTTCATCACCATTTTCATTACCACCATGACCCCCTCCCCAACCCCGATCACCCCCACGGCCCCACCCTCACAGCAACCGTCACCTCCTCCCCACCCCGACAACCCCCATGGACCCACCCCCACAGCAGCTGTCACCCCCTCCCCACCCCGTGTAATACCCTGGATTTTAATATTATGAAATTCATTATTAAATAAGATTAAGTGTTCTTAATCTTTTCTTTAAAAGATATGTTAAGGGTTATTAAGAATGAAATACCTTGAACTTTGACCATATTACCCTTACATGACTCTAGAACTTGAGTGACTCTTTTCCTCTTATACTCTTGCCGTGTGCTCCAAAACAATGCAACCAAAGCCAACATTTTTATTATAAGTGCAATGCCTCTTTTCTTCTGACATGTTCACAACAAAATCCACCAAAGTCAAGATAGTCTGAAGCCCAAAGATCATCAAATCTTCTATCTTAAATGGCCTTTGACAATGGTAGCAAATAATATATCCTTTTTCTACATATCTCCAGAATACTCTTTTGGAATTCTATAAATACCTTGCCAAATTGTCATTGTTGAGCAACTTAAAGTCCAATTCATTATCACCATTACCAGCCAAAATTTAGGCTTTCTTGCCTACCTTTCCTTCGTTTTTATCAAAGACCATCATAAGTGGCCACCATCGTTGGCCAGAAAACAACAACCACTGCTCCCAGCCATTGCCACCTCTGGTTGGCCGACGCGCACCAACAACAGCCCCCCCCCCCCCCTCACTCACTCGTTGCACTCCTCTTTCTCCCCTGAATGTTGTTGCCTACACAGCCCGCCGGAGCACCACCGACGGCCCCACGCCAGCCACCACCGTGCCTCCCTCCCTAGTAACAAGTTAACATCTACCCAATACACCTCTAACAATCAGTATGCTTTCCCTTTGATTCTCTCATGGCTCCCATCTGCTAATTATCCTAGCTTATGATAACAAATTCTTGTTAAGATGTTCATTTATTAAGGTAATGAGCTTATGACCTTTTTGTTTCCTTCGGTCAAGAAAGCTTAATATTAAAGTGGGTTGATCAAATCTTACCAATAATAAATAGAGTAGATTGTTAGTCATTGCTTCATACTTAAGACTTTTACTTTTAGATATATATATATAGGATTGTTCTCATGTGAGAACACCCCCTCTATATGAGAACACTTAATTATGTGAGAACACATCTGAACCATAGATCTCAAATCATCCAACAACTAAGATTAATAGATGAGTAATGGCATTTATGTAATTTTTTAAAAATCTCTTTTATTTTCCTCCCACTCCCTCTTTCTCTCTCCCCCTCTCTTCCCTCTCCACCCATTTCTCTCTCCTCCCTTACTGCCCATACCACCGAACCACCCTACTGCCGCAACCGCACCAGGCTTGCACTACCATGATCGCCGCCGCAACCACATCAGGATCACCGCCCCAACGAACTCACCACCCTTCGAACCACCTTGCTTGCACCACCTTTCGAACCACACTCGATCGCACACCCTAACCACCCTACTCGCACCACCTTTCTACCTGACCCACTCGCACCAGGTTCGCCATCACCGCACCATCCTCGAGTCGCCGCGCCGTTATGCACCTGCTTTTTGAAAAAAAATACGGTTTAAACCCTAATTTTTCTATTTGAGGGCTTTTGGTGGTGGTGATTTCGTGCAGGGGGTTGGTTCGTGGATGGTTGGGAGTTGGTGGGCGTTGGGGGGTTGGTGTCGCGGTGGCCATGGTATGGGTGGGGGTTGATGCAGCGGTGGCAGTGGTGGGTGGGGGTTGGTGCGGGGTAGTGTGGTAGTGGGTGTGGGTGCGGGCTGTGGGTGGGGCTGGGTGGGTGCAGGTTGGGTTGGGGCTGGATGGGTGAGGGCTTGTGGGTGTGGTGAGGGTGAGGGTGTGAGGGCTCAGATGGGGTCGGGTGGTTGAGGGTGAGTGTGAGCATGGTGGCTGAAGTGGTGGTGTATTGACGTGGTTGGGAGGGAAAGGGGTGAAGGGAGGAGAGAGAAAATGTCCTAATTGAAATTGTCTTAAATTATTATGAAAATGTTCTAAATATTTTGAAAATGTCCTAAATTGCCCCTTAGTGTTGGGGTGTCTGAATTGTCACTTTGCTTATTAATGATTTAGGTTAAAATTTAGGATTGAGATTAAATGATGTAAGTTAACTATATATTTGTGTTCTATAAATTGAACTTTTAGATTTATTGTATGTTTTCTTTTTTGTTTACACAACACCTCTAGTTACTCATTTCTTTCTTTTTGAATTTTAATAAGATTTTCTTTCTTCAGGTTAAGCAAATGAAGAAACTTCGAGTTGATTATTGTGCGAAGATACTTACCCACCAAAAGAATATTCTACATCATATTGTTCGTTCAAAGGCAAAGATATGGCCAAAAGCGAATGATGATGCCTCGTAGCGTTGGCCATTTTCGTTGGTTTGTTGTTTAAAGAAAATGTATTGGAATGATATTATTGTATCAAGAGTGATTCTCAAAATGTATAATTCATTACTTTTTGTTAGAAAAATATGACTATTATAAAAGAACCATTATGAATGTTTTTTGAATGAAAAATTAATGGAACAAATATTTCGCTATGAATAAGAATGGTTTCTTTTTATGAATTTATATCTAGTGCATTGTGCTTCTATTATATATTAAAAAAAACTATTGTAGATTTACATGTTTGATAAATTAAGACATGTGCTTACAAGTTTAGAACATATGAACAGAAGTTTAGAATATAAGAATAAAAAGTTTAGAATATAAGAACAAAAGTATAGAACATAAGAACAAAAGTTTAGAACATAAGAACAAAAGTTTAAAACATAAGAACAAAGGTTTCAGATTGTATAAACAAACTTCAGAACATAAGAACAAAAGTTTAAAACATAAGAACAAAGGTTTCAGATTGTATAAACAAACTTCAGAACATATGAACAAAAATTTAGAACATAAGAACAAAAGTTTAGAATTCTACAAGAAAAACCATTTATTGCAACGACCGAAGTCAGATACATTGAACAAAAAGTTTAGAGCATAAGAACAAAAGTTTAGAACATAAGGAACAAAAGTTTGGAATATAAGGAACAAAAGTTTAGAACATAAAGAACAAAAGTTTAGAACATAAGGAACAAAAGTTTAGAACATAAAGAATAAAAGTTTAGAACATAAAGATCAAAAGTTTAGAACATAAGAACAAAAGTTTAGAACATAAGAACAAAAGTTTAGAACATAAGAACAAAAGTTTCAGATTATATGAACAAACTTCAGAACATATGAACAAAAATTTAGAACATAAGAACAAAAGTTTAGAATTCTACAAGAAAAATCATTTATTGCAACAACCGAAGTCAGATACATTGAACAAAAAGTTTAGAACATAAGAGCAAAAGTTTAGAACATAAGGAACAAAAGCTTAGAATATAAGGAACAAAAGTTTAGAACATAAAGAACAAAAGTTTAGAACATAAGGAACAAAAGTTTAGAACATAAAGAATAAAAGTTTAGAACATAAAGAACAAAAGTTTAGAACATAAGAACAAAAGTTTAGAACATAGGAACAAAAGTTTAGAACATAAGAACAAAAGTTTATAACATAGGAACAAAAGTTTAGAACATAAGAACAAAAGTTTATAACATAATAACAAAAGTTTAGAACATATGAACAAAAATTTAGAACATAAGAACAAAACTTTAGATCATAAGAACAAAAGTTTAGAACATAAAAAAAATTTGAAAAAAAAAATGAATTTACTTAAGGTTATTGAAGAGAAATGCGTAGCTATTAAAAAGATTAATTATTATTAAAAAAAAATGATTTACTTGGACGTAGTCATTTTCAGTTACTTTGTTTGTCGTGTTGTAATGAATTAATACATCGATTTCATGTTTCTTACACTTGAAGTATTAAATTGCGGATGTAACGCATACATGTTTAATACCTTTAATCCTAAGGTCACTAAAGTTGATCCTTCGATAACCTAAGGAGACTAAAATTGGAATATGAAATAGTCAAGGCACTAAACTAGAATTAGGGAAAAGCCTCTAGATATTAAACTTATGATTATCCAAAACTGAAACTAATAACAATAAACGATTGCACAATATTGCTATAGGTCCTTAGTTAGCTTGAACAAGTAGTGCGAAAAAAAAAATCCACAACATAAGAAAAAAAATTTAGAACATAAGAACAAAAGTTTAGAATATAAGAACAAAAGATTCAAACATCTGCTTAAAATTGAATTTTACAAGTGCAAAAAACATAAACTAGCTCAAAATATCAATTACATTTGTATAATCATCTCTATAATTATCTCAGATTTACATAGAAATTGGTTTTGACGATTCAAAAATCCACGTCGAGTTCATCATCTCTAACTCTGTAAAAAAAGTTGTAACCTGAAAAAATAATAAAATTTAAAATGTTATTACAATATTAGAGCACAATATGAAACAAGACTAAATCCCAATCATAATATATAATTTAAGAACATGTTTGATATAATTTTAGACATGCTAAAAAGTTTAGAACATAGAGAATTTTAGACGTGCTAAAATATTTAGAACATAAGAACAAAAATTTAGAACATAAGAACGAAATTTAGAGTATATGAACAAAAAATTTAGAACATAAGAATAAATTTTAAAACATGAGAACAAAAATTAGAACATATAAACAAAAATTTAAGAACATAAGAATAAGATTGTAGGAAAATATGAAAAATTAGAACATAAGAACAAAAATTTAGAAAATAAGAACAAAATTTTAGAACATAAGAACAAAATTTTAGAACATATGAACAAAATTTTAGATCATAAGAAAAAAAAAATTACAACATAAAAATAAAAAATTTAGAGCATTAGAACATAGAACATATACTCAGAACGTATGAACAAAATTTCAGAGTATAAGAACAAAAATTTAGAATATAAGAACAAAAATTAGAATATAAGAACAAAAGTAACCTAAATTTACGAAAGCTAATTTTAAAAGGTACAAGAACATCTAATATTATAGTGAGTCAATAGTGATTAACCTAACAAATTAACCTAATAACGCACCAAGTAATTGGATAATAAACCACCATTCATCAGTGCTCAACAATAACACACTATACTACTAAACGAAGTGAAAAAGTTGTTTTCACTTTCAGAGCGGGAAGTTGTTCGCATTATACCCCCCATAAACAAGTCCCTAAAATATACAGGGATCCAAGACTTCCGCATGTCAAACATTTGTTGAAACCACTCATGAGTCTCTAACCCAAACTTGCACATGATTGATTTCCAGCTCTTATCAAACTCATCTGGCTCAAGCTCCAAGCTCCAAACATAACCACTTATTTTTTCAAGAAAGTCGATATCCTTAGCAATTTCTCTTCCCACCTTATCCGACACTTTCTTCATGATATGCCACATACAAAATCTATGCTCAGCACTCACAAACACCTTCTCAATTGCGATCTTCATAGCTGGATATTGATCTGTTATCAAGCAAACAGGTTCCTTATGGCCCATGGCTTTCAAAAAAGTGGTGAATACCCACTCAAAGGACGATGTATCTTCCTTGGCAATGAATGAACCAGCAAAAGTGATACATTTTTTGTGGTGATCAACTCCTGTGAACGGACCAAAAATCATGTTGTACTTGTTAAACTGATAAGTAGTGTCAAATGACATCATATCACCAAAAGAGCATAGTTTCTTCTGCATATTGGATCTGCCCAAAATGCTCTACAAAGACAATCATCCTCATCAACCTCAAAGTCGTAAAAAATAGGCACTCCACAACAACTTTTTCCTCCTGAAATTATCTACAAACATTTGAGCATCGGAGCCATCAATGTAGGCCTTCAAATCCCTTTGAAAAATTTTGAAATCTTGTTTAGAAGAAGGACCTATATTATCATACCCTCCAACATGCTCCTTGTACATTCTATATGTTTTCACTGGACCAACATTCAACTTCATGTTATCAACAATGACTTTCTTATGCAAAATTGTAAGTTTTCTAGCTCCTTTTTGAAATTTCCTACTAGTAGGGGTATAAAGTACATGCGAATGACCTTCGTAGAAATTAGTAACCACGTAATGACCATCATCAGACAGCTTGACTACCATTTGAGCCCTACAACCAACTCGAGTAACCAAGCGTCTCCTACCCACTTGAGGCTGAACACCGTCATTCTCCCCTTCTTTTATCATTGATTTCACCGCTACTAGTTGCCTACGCTTTTCTTTGAATCCCGCTTTATTGCATAAACAATATTTAAATGCAACAACGCCTTTTTTCTCACCAGCAACTTTTCTTCTTGTAGTAGTAGATTTCCTGACGTTAAAACCACTAGCAAGGGCATAAGCTTTGTAAAACTCAATACCTTCCTCAACACTCAAAAACTTCATCCCTACAACAGGCTTCAACTCCGGACGAGAACTCGGAATCCATTCTTTTGATCCTCCAGGGGTACATAATGGCAATGCTTGAGGAGTAACAGAAAGGTTTTGAAGCCCTAGAAACTAGAAACATGATGAAAAAATAAAAAGCATAGGTGCAAATATTTAGAATAATTACAATGACCAACTTAGAGATGACCTTTCTTAAACAAACGTTCACCTGATGCAAGTTCTAATTCCGATGGTAAAGCTACCGGGGTATGATCAGAAAGCTCTGATTCCGATGGCGAAGCTACCAAGGTATGATCATGCGCTTCATCTCCAATTATAAGTTGTGATTCATTTCTTATGCGACTAACATTTTCAAATCATATGGACAAATTTTTAGAATATATGAACAAAAATTCAGAACATATGAATAAAATTTAGAAAATAAGAACAAAAATTTATATTAGTACATATGAACAAAAATTTAAGAACATAAGAACAAGATTTTAGGAACATATGAAAAAAAATTAGAACATAAAGAACAAAAATTTAGAAAATAGGAACAAAAATTTAGAACTTAAGAACAAAGATTTAAAACATAACAAAAAAATTTAGAACTTAACAACAAATTTTAGAACATAAGAACAAAAATTTAGAACATAAGAACAAAATTTAGAACATAAGAACAAAAATTTAGAACATAAGAACAAAAGTTTAGAACATAGGAACAAAAGTTTAGAACATCAGAACAAAAGTTTAGAACATAAGAACAAAAGTTTAAAATATAACATTAGATTTTTAGAACATAAGAACAAAATTTCAGAACATACGAACAAAAATTTAGAACATCAGAACAAAAGATTAGAATATAACATTAAAAAATTAGAACATAAAGAACATATATACCAAGAGAAATCATGCCACCAATATTTTTCATTGCTTTGAGACATCCCATCCAAATAAACCTTATGTTCTAAACTTTTGTTCTTTACGTTCTAAACTTTTGTTCTTACGTTCTAAACTTTTGTTCTTATATTCTAAATTTTTGTTCATATGTTCTGAAATTTTGTGCTTATGTTCTAAAAATCTAATGTTATATTTTAAACTTTTGTTCTTATGTTCTAAATTTTTGTTCTTATGTTCTAATTTTTTTCTTCTTATGTTCTAACTTTTATATACTGGATTTTCTCGGGACCAACCCCCCAACGCCCACCAACTCCCAACCATCCACAAACCAACCCCCTGCACGAAATCACCACCACCAAAAGCCCCCAAATAGAAAAATTAGGGTTTAAACCGTATTTTTTTCAAAAAGCAGGTGCATAACGGCGCGGCGACTCGAGGATGGTGCGGTGATGGCGAACCTGGTGCGAGTGGGTCAGGTAGAAAGGTGGTGCGAGTAGGGTGGTTAGGGTGTGCGATCGAGTGTGGTTCGAAAGGTGGTGCAAGCAAGGTGGTTCGAATGGTAGTGAGGTTCGTTGGGGCGGCGATCCTGATGTGGTTGCGGCGGCGATCATGGTAGTGCGAGCCTGGTGCGGTTGCGGCAGTAGGGTGGTTCGGTGGTATGGGCAGTAAGGGAGGAGAGAGAAATGGGTGGAGAGGGAAGAGAGGAGAGAGAAAGGGGAGTGGGAGGAAAATAAAAGAGATTTTTAAAAAATTACATAAATGCCATTACTCATCTATTAATCTTAGTTGTTGGATGATTTGAGATCTATGGTTCAGATGTGTTCTCACATAATTAAGTGTTCTCATATAGAGGGGGTGTTCTCACATGAGCCTAATCATATATATATATATATATATATATATATATATATATATATATATATATATATGGGTGGTAAAAACAAGAGCTACTAACCAGTTAGAGCTTTAAGTTTTTGCAAGTTAATATTTCCTTAGTCAATGAATCACTTTTATAAGTTTGATGTTGTAGGATAAAAAGGGGTTTATGATTGCAAAACGCAATAGGATGAAAAATGAGACAATAAAAGTGATATGGTAAAATTAAGATGATAAGTATAGTTGTTAGTATGGATCTTAGCAAAATAGGATTAATTTTAAACGTGGGTCATTTAGCCTAAGGTCCATCGATTAGTTATTAGTAACTAAGTTGCTGATTTCAAATTTTGTTATTGTTATGAGACTATGTTCGGGTGATTCTCAAAGCGTTAAAGGATTTGAAATGGGTTTATTCAAGAAGGCGATTTATAACTAAGGTAACGACTATGTCCAGCATTATGTGCCTGCTCGTATGTGTTATTTGAAAATGTGATGTTAAAACATGTTATTATGTGAAGTATGTTGATTAATGAATGTGTTATGACGTGATCAAGGTTAATTCATATTTATGATCTTATGTATGCTTATTACGATTATCTGAATGATGGGTGTTGTTCGGAAATATAAGTCATCTGAAAGTTATATAATTAAGATGCTTTAATGAAAAGTGGAAAGTGAACGGTCTCCCTGGCTTGGAGTTATGAACTTAACTGGTGAATGGGCAAGTTATGGGTGGAGGAAATGTTTCTGCTCTATGAATGGACCGATATGGTCGAATGTTAACGAAAGATGATGAAAGTTCTGTTTTGTCCCGTCCACAGCCTGTGCTTGCCAACGATCTAAGCTCACGTGAATGGTGCTTGCCAGGAGACTGTTCTAAGTAAAATTAACCAAATCTGACAAGTATTTCCGAACAATTTAAGAGTTTTCCACTCATTTTGGAATTTTTCTATGTCTTTCTTGTTTCTCTATTTTCATTAATATAATCAGGTATTTGGAAGACGGCTCAAGTTGAACGAAGGGAAAGGATGCGATAGAAGTGGATTAGTGTGTTTCGAGATTTATTAGAGAATACACTTATGGGCTATTACCTTTGTGATTTTAGGAATTGTATGTATTACCCTTAAGTGCAAGTTTAAGGTCATTATATTATTTGTGAGCCCATAACCCACAGGTTTAAGTCTAGTTTTTCGCTCCAGTTTGTTAATTAATTATGTTTAATTAGGTTAATTAAGAACCCCTAATTTCAGAGCGTTACACCCCGACCACCCCACGGCCTTCCAACCACACCACCACCCACAACCACTGAATTTTCACCACCATCCACAACCACCGTATTTTAACCACCATTCACCATCGTCTTCTTTTTCTCCATCACCTTCAACCTCCATCATCTTCAACCACCATCATCAACTTACCAATTTCTCCCTCCTCCATTAACACATCACCTTCCAGCATCCACCATCTTCAACTATCATCATCAACCCCGACCAACCCTCAGACCACCCACGAAACCCCAACCAACCCCCACCGCTGAAACCCCCACCTACGAAACCCTAACCCCACCCTCGAAATCACCAACGAAACCCCAATCCCCACCCCCAAAACCACCACTAAACCCCCACCACGGCCCCGAAACCACCATTAAACCCCCACCCATACCCGAAATCGCCAGTAGTGAATGGGGTTTCTTGATGAAGTTGGGTTCAATGATGATGGTGGGTTTGGTGGGTTCGATGATGATGGTGGGTTTGATGATGATGATGATTGATGATGATGGTGGTGGTCTCGGGGTGATTTTGATGAAATGTATGATGATGATGGCTAGTGGATTTTTGTTTTTTTGTTTAAATAAAAAATTGTAATTAATAATAAAAAATTAAACTAATAAGAAATTAAAGTAGTTAATAAATAATTAAAGAGGTGAATAATGGCATTTTAGCTTAATTTTATAAATTTAAAAGTGTTAAAGATTTCTAGAAAAATCAGAAAATAAAAGAAAAGGAAAAAATAATAAAAGAGTTAAAAAAAATCAGAAAATAAAAGAAAATTGAAAAAAATAATTAAAAAATGGAAAAGGAAGTCACGTGATCAGCACATGACCAAAGTTTACCTGAAGTAGCCGATCACCAGGTAACCTGGTCCATTTTTGGAAGATCAGGTGCATAGTTGGGATCGTTCATGGATTATACAAAGTTGGGACCGTTTGTGGAAGAACGGCCATAGTTCGGACTGTTTGTGTTAATTTTTCCTAGTAATTTTCATAATTATAATCCACATTTCAAATCACATAGTCACGTAATTAAATTGTTTTATACTGCTGGATCTATGTTTAGATGGACATCAGAGATTATCTCGTGACGCGTGCCCAAAAGTTAGATTCACGAACCGATCATCACTCTTGATATTCCTCGTCTACGCACTCAGAGTCTACAATAGACATTAATGAGATCTAAGTTAGTTACCTAAATAACCCGTTTTTTATCTATAAAATAAACAACTTAAATAATTCAAATAACTCAAATAAAATTTATTAATTATTTCAAAGGAGTTTTATAAATCAAAGTTTATGGATTTTGAATTATTTATAAAAATCATTTGAAGTACTTAAAGATTACTTTAACTTTTAATCTTCATTAACTTTTAATCCAGATATAGAAAACTAACTTTATTTTACTTCATTTCATACTTTATTTTAGAAACATAAGAAATGGTTTAAGTCACAAAACTAAGTTATTTAGTTTGATTGGGCCAACAACAAAATAATTCAATTAGAGAAAACATCTTAATTTTATTTTTAAATCAACAAAACTTAAAAAGGGGAGGGGGAAAGCTTTCTTTTACTTGTTCATAAGAGCATCATTAATGGTATTCTCAAACAATTCTCAATTGCATTGAGATTTGTTTGAGAATAAAATGAGCTCTTAATGGGGTGGGGGGGAAATCTCAAGAATTGAGATTTTGGCCAAATTCTCGCTCAACCGAGATTTCTCAAAGAAATCTCAGTTGGAGAAAGGGGCCCATTCAGTGCGCATCTACACAGCAAAACGCAAGGAGAGGAAGAGAACATCATGCGTTTAACCCCAAAAAAAAAAAAAAAATTAAAGGGAGCCAGCTGGGTCTGACGCGCGTCAGTCCAGCTGGCACCCTGTGATTGGACCGATTATTTTGTGGAGGTAAAACTTCCACGCCTTATATCTTGTAAACGAAAAATCAAAAAAAAAAAAATATATCAAAATTCATGATTTTTCATTCTCTATAAATAGACACCCATATTCATATATTTTGAACACCATCCAAAAACTCCTACTTAATTGTGATTTTCCATACATTAGCTAAATTAATTATCTTTTGAGTTTTCTTCTCTTTAAAATTCCTACTAAAAAATTCAAAACCATTATTATGGAATCTGGAAATCCTAATCATCCTACTAATCCCAAGCCTAAGCGTAGAAGTAGGAAAAATAGCTCTCAAAATCCACAAGGTGTTTCTCAAAATTATCCTCAAAACCCACAATATTTTCCACAAAATCAACAAAATATGGGAATCAATCAACCAAACTATCCTCAAGTTTTCCCACAAATTACTCCACAAAATCCAATGAATTCTGCACCTAATTACCCTCAAAATTGGCCTCAAAACTCTCAAAGTTATCCCCAGAACTGGCCGCAAAACTCCCTAAATTATCCTCAAAATTATACCATGTCTCAAAGCTATTCCCATCCTTCACAAAATTACTCCTTCTCTCGAATGGAGTCTGGTGTTAATTACCACTATGATCGATCTCCAACTCCTGGGGGCGGTTCTACTCCTGGGGGCGGTTCAACTCCTGGTGGGGGTTCGAGCACCAACCAAAACGAGGTTGACGTGGAGGATGAAGATGAGCCCGAGGAGGAGGAGGAAGAGGAGGAGTATGAGGAGGAGGAGTTTCAAGTTCAGCAAACGCAACAAACCTTCACACAGCTCCTGCAACAACAACCTGGGCTCGACACACATCCTACACAAACATCTAATGAAGGTCACGGGGCCAAAAATTGGTCTATGCTGGAGAATGAAGCCCTAGTTTCGGCGTACATGAACACTTCATGTGACAGTATAACCGGAACCTATCAGTCGGGCAAAGAATTCTGGAATAAGGTGATAGCAAAGTACGAGGAAATCAGGTTGGCCAACCCAAGCAAAATTCCACAAAGAACTCTAAAATCGATACACAGTCGTTGGATGAGGCTAAGTGAACAAATAATGAAGTGGGTTGGTTGCTACGACGAAGCCACTCGTAGGGCGACTAGTGGGCAGAGCAAAGATGGAATCCTTCGGGAGGCTTACCTCATCTATGAGAACAAGTGGGGAAGACATTTTTTGTCTGAGCAATGTTGGAAACAACTTATTGAATTTCCTAAGTGGCAAGAAAATGTGGCCATGTCCATCAACCAACCTCGAGGACGACCGAGAAATGTGGTTCCCCAGGACAGTGGAAGCAGTGGAAAGAGATCCAGGGAAGAATTTGAAGGTAATGATACACCAACAAGTAATGTACGTCCTGACGGTTCGAAGAAGGCAAAAGCCTTGGCAAGAGGTAAAGGAAAGATGAGAGCTGATGAAGCATTTGAGGCTTTTAATGATTTTGGAGAAAAACTCAAGCTTCACACTGATAACAGAGAAGCTTTCATGGAGATTGAAAAGGAGAAATTGCGGTTGAAAAGGGAGAAAGAAGCTCGCAAGGCGAAGCAGGTGGCAAGGGAGGAGTACACAACAATTGGAACATTCTTTGTGATTTAAGAGGCAACCATGATCGATTGCCCTTTGAACAAAAAATGTATGAGGACTTGATGAAATATTTCGATAATCACCCAGGATTTAATTAATCTACTATTTCAATATTTTATGTAATGCTATAATTATGTAACTCTATTATTATGTAATGCTATTTCAATATTTTATTCATACATGTCTTCTTTTACATTATTTCTTTTGCAAGTATATTTGTTCTACAAAAATAATTGTCACAATAGCATCCAAGCAACATCACTCAGCTTTTGCAAAAAGTGATTGTGACAAGAGCATCCAATGGTCACATGTTTATATAATAGAGTGTGTAGTGGACCATGCTATAGGGATCCAATGCAAATGACAAAGCAACCATCATTTTTCAGATGTTGAGGGGCAGTATTTATATAATAGAGTAGTAGACCATATGATACAAAAGTGATATACCATCCAATTGTCTTTGTCACTCAGCTTTTCAAAAGTTGTGGTGGAGAGCCAATTGTCTTTGTTACTCATGTGAGTATTGGAGAATCCAATGTTAATGTGGAACCAACTCTATATAACAATACTTGTGCATTGGTATCTTACTACACTTTCCACTAATAACTTTACTGAATTCTGAAATTCCTCCTCCACTTATCCAATTTCTCTACTAACCCCTTCAACATGCCTATAAGTTCCACATCAAGTTCATCTTCTGATTCTAAAGAGGAAAGGAGAGCCAATGAAGATCGGGAAATTGAGGAAATGATTGACACTGCAATAAGTGTTCATCTTCCTAACCTCATGGCCGCAGTCGCTCCTAGACCAAGGCCGGGTGGAAGAAACCCACGTTGTAATAGGGATCGGGAAGCCGGGCATGTCCGCTTGTTCAATGACTACTTTGCAGAACAGCCAGTGTACAACGATAGTCTGTTCCGTCGACGATTCCGAATGCGTAGGGATGTTTTCCTCCGTATAATGAATGCTGTTGTGGCCAATGATGCTTGGTTTCAACAAAAACGGGATGCCGCGGGGAAGTTAGGGTTATCTCCTCTACAGAAGTGTACGGCGGCGATACGGATGTTAGCGTATGGCTTAGCAGCCGATGCTGTTGATGAATATGTACGCATAAGTGAAAGTACAGCAAGAGAAGCCCTACACCATTTCACGTGGGGCGTCATCACTCAATTTGGGGATCAGTACATGAGGCGACCAACTTCTAATGATGTTGCAAGGCTACTCCAAATTGGGGAGGACCGTGGATTTCCAGGCATGATTGGTAGCATCGACTGTATGCATTGGGAGTGGAAAAATTGTCCCATGGCTTGGAAAGGGCAATTTCAAGGTAAGGATGGGAATACCACACTTATCCTAGAAGCCGTTGCGGATTGTGACCTTTGGATTTGGCATTCTTTCTTCGGAATTGCTGGTTCATGCAACGATTTGAATGTCCTACATCGTTCCCCTGTTTTTGACGATGTTTTAGAAGGTCGTGCACCGCCCGTTAATTTCTCTGTTAATGGCCATCAATATAACAAGGGATATTACCTTACGGATGGTATTTATCCAAAATGGTCAACTTTCGTCAAATCTATACCAAGTCCCCAAACTCCGAAAGACAGGTTGTTTGCTCAACATCAAGAAGCTGTGCGGAAGGACGTAGAGCGAGCATTCGGAGTCCTACAAGCTCGATTTGCAATAATTCGGCAACCGTCCCTTGCTTGGGACATGAACATACTTCATAACATTATGATGTGTTGTATCATAATGCACAACATGATTGTTGAAGATGAAAGGCACTCGTATGCGAGCTACGCTGATACCTCAGAATTTATTGCGGATCGACCTCGACGAAGACCTCGGCGCGCAGCAGTGCTTACCAACGAAGAGCCATTCGTGTACCATACCAATCGAATCGTGGATATTAACATCTACTTACAAAACACACAAAATGTTCAAGATCAACACACTCATTTGCAACTAAAAAAAGATCTAGTGGAACACATATGGCAAAAGTTTGGTGGTAATCGACACTGATCTACTAGTTAATTAAATGTTTAGTAATATTTATCTATTATGTGTGTCATCTACTTAAGTGATCATGTACTCTAAGTAATTTCTCATTAATTTCGTTGCTTTTATTTTGTTGTAATATCAATAAAAATATGTTTAATTTTATGTTAAGCTTAATTATCGATTAATATTCATACTAATTTTATAGCTTTATGATTAATAAATTATTAACAAGCATTAACGAGATTAATATATACATTATTTCTTAATTAAATCTTCATTTTTTTAAAAATTAAACATTTACATCTACATCTACATCTACATACGCAATTCTCTATTAATTTTTAATGATTATTTATTCATCAATGTTAATTACATAAATTTATTTTTAATTCATATTAATTAATAATAATCACCTTAATAATACAATTTACTAATAACAATTTATAATAAATTAATATGTAGTGTAGTATTGAAATTGGGTGAAGAGAGAGAAAAAGTGGTGGGGTAGGCAAAAAGTAGGAGAGGGAATAGAATTGAGAATTTATAAAAGCTCAGTGTTAAGAAGTGGAAATAATTCTCAATTGAAAAATCTCAATTGGTGATGTGGAGGAGAGAGAAATGAAGAAAGAGAAGATTGAGATTTTTTTTTTGCCTCACCATTAATGATGCTCTAACCAGTCACAAAAAGGAGAGAAGGAGAACAGGGGAGAACAGGGGAGGGCACGAGTAAGGGAAGAAGGGAGGCGAGGGTGGTGGCTCGGCGATGATTGGCGACGGTTGGCGGCCGAAATCAGGCATGGTGGTTCGAGTGCGTAGATTGCGGTCAGGGAAGCAGAGGGGCTGCAGGTGAGTACGAGGCTGCGAAGTGGGGATGGGCGTGGAGTTGGGCGTTTGGCGAGGAGAGGGGGATGTAGTTGCTGCAGTGGTTATGGGCGGTTGTGATGGTGGTTCAGGTGGTTGTTTCCGGCGATTCGGAGAAGCAGAGAAGATGGGTTAAAGTTTTAATTTTAATTTTTATAAAACAAAAATCAGAAATTGAAAGAGCAGAGGGAGAAATTGAACCAACCTTAGAATGTAGAGGGTTGCTTGAGCAATTGAATGGGTGTAGCTCAGTATTTATAGAGGGATTGGGTCAGATTATTGAGCTTTAGAGTCAAGCTCCATTAATGGTAAGTATGGTGAATTTTACTCAGTGAATTTGTGGTTGTAGATTATTTTACTCAGTGAATTCGGGGTATTACGATTATAGGCCATGGAAATGAAGAGTCGTATTAAAGAAGCAAGCTTCATGATGACCTCAACACATGAGGCCTCACCATTGGGTTGGAAAAAAGTAATATAGAGAATGGATGAAGAAAAGTCAAAATAAAAATTCTAACCTACATTGATACATACCATCAACTCCCCCCCCACTCGAGACCTAACACTCTGCCAACTTCAAGCTGTTTTTCTAGAGTCCTGATATCCGTCCCATGGTGTCCCATTTGCTATTATTTTGTACTGTAAATTAAATAAATATTTTTACTTATTTTCCACGTGCTCCCTTGTAGTGAATATCCTCCAAAAAAATAAGAAAATAAACTTCGCTTAGTAAAATAATGGGCAAAAGGAAATAAATCGTTTTTGTCATTTATTTTACAAAGTGAAGTTAATTTTTTCATTTTTTTAGGAGAATTTACTAATAGGGAGTACGTAGAATCACAACAAAAAATTATATTATTTGAGTTATGGGGCAAAATAATAACAAATGTGACACTAAATAGGACATTATGTAGGACTGGTGATCTGCACTCGATTTTCTGGGGTGAAAATTGTATGGGTCTTTTTAGTAGAGTAGCTTCCCTTGGGACAGAGCTCGCTGGTCATATCCTACCGGGTAAAGCCTCACTGGCATAGCCACCAGACACTAGACAGTCCCTCAAGAGGAAGCGGACAACAACGAGCCCATCCTTAGAATGTCCAGGAGCCTCTTAAGTAGGCCCAAGTTATCCAAAGGAGTCCACGACGAGCTTAGGTCAAGCCATTGCAAGAAACATACCCACACTTCCTACTATAAATACTCATACATAAGAATGAAGAAATAGACTTTCACAAATGTACTCCAAAACACTTATGCTTCTAACTACAGATCTAAGAGCCGACTCGGTATCGGAAGGGTGTTTCTCGAAAACACCCTGATACTAGTTGCTTAATTACAAGTAACCACCACAAAGAAAGGTTTGGACGTAGGGATGGCAAAGGTGGAATTTGGATCGGATGGGTGATCGGCTGCAAAAGTGTCGTTAGAGTCTAAAGCCGATGCAAAAGTAATTAAATTCCCTAACTCTCCTACTAACATATAGCAAGGGTAAGTCAGGGTCGAATCATCAGGGAAGGGGAACGTAGTACTTATGTTTATCGAACTAATCCTAGTTCTAAGGGTTTTTTATTTTTGGTTGAATGGAAAGAATAATGACTAAAAATACTCTAAATTAAACTAAATGCACAAATGACTCAATTAAAAGGTAATTCTAAGAATATGAGAATAAAAACACTAGGAACATAGCTACACATGGCATTGGGGAGTCAAATGAGAAACCAACTCAAAATAATAGGGATAAACATGCTTCACAATCAAATGAGAAAATACTCTTTTCATAATTCTCACTGCCTCTCTCGAATAGTAGCAGACTAGAGAAAATAAGCAACAATAGCCCTCTTTTGAATAACCTATAATCGCTTAAAAACTCGCGAATAATCTAGAGTCCTTTAAAGGTTTTTCTTCTTAATTTAAGCCAATATCTTGGTCATAAATTAGAATACAAATTGAGTTTAGGAATGATTTTTGAAATAAAAATAGACAATGATAATCAAAATCCACAATACAAATTCATAATCATGACCAACGATTAGTAACAAGCCCTAAAATATCAATTAATACAAACAATTGATAAACAATCCCCTAACAATTCAAAAATAATAATTTAACTCCACTTTACCATGTTTCACTACATTCCTAGCATAAAAGGCTACTCACTAGACATTATACAAGGAAATTGAATATAAAATTGATTAAGATTAAAAAGAAAACTTGGTAATTAGATGAATGATGAGAAATACTTGAGAAAAAGTAGATGAAAGCAATATTGTACCAAAAGATGGAGGATGAAATTCCGAAAACAAAATATATAAACTTGCAAACAATCCGGCCAATGATTCTTGATCAACAATGGAGTTTTCACAATGTGGAAGAAGAAAGAAAAAATAATCTCCAGCGCAATCTGTTCAAAAGCTTGAAAAATTAAGTGTCTGTCTACAATTAGGGCTAATAAGTACTTGGACCCCTAAATATAACGTATGAATGAGTCTTACAAAACCATAGATCGAATAGGAAAAGTAGGATTTTTTTCGCGTGCAGGCCTTCATCGGACAAAGATTAAGTAGACGCTCCAAAATGATGAAAAATCTCTGCCAACAAAACCATGAAAATAAGCAGACGCTTACAATAGCTCAAGCGCACATCATTCCTTAAGAGGTAGCTTCCATGAACTCTTGGCAACTCTAAGAACTTACTCCATGCATAAAGAACCATCATAACTTTTCCTTGGCATAAAATACAACCGCATTTAACATTCACAAGCATTGAGCAACGTCACGCCATCATATACAAAGCTCCAAAATTATCAAAATGATTATCCATGGCTTCTTTCATTTCCGCACTCGATCCAAAAGTTTTATCTCCTCTTCTCAAGAGCTCTAGAATTATCAAATCATCTTCTAACCTATACATATGAACAAAAGACACAAGAGGAGACATCGAGGCACATCGCGTAACACAAGATTTAACTTAAAATCATGGGAAAATACCAAAAATCACGCGAGTGCACCAAGATGAAACAAAAAGAGGAAAAAAAGAGAAGAATGGTGTAAAATGAGAGGAAAGAAGGTGGAAATGAGGGAAAACATGATTAAAAAGAGCCCTAAAAGTGGATATAAAATCCACTTATCAATGGGCCATCACCCTCATCCATCACCCGTTTAGATCTAATCTCACCCATCCATTCGTCACTTAGAAAGACCATCATCCGTATCTCTTCTTTCCATCACCCGCACGCAAACCCGGTGGATCGGGTGATAATCCGTATACGATAATTTAATAAGAAAAATAAATCAAAGTTTCAAAAATGACAATTTATACATTAATTTCATATGAAATTAAGATAAGTTAAGCTCATGAAGAACATGGGAAACAATGATTAACAAGAAAATAAATTACACTAATGTGTAAAAATGATAAATATTTAGGAAAATGAAAGAAATGGATGGTAGAGCGAGTGTTAAACGAGTTATAGGTCGGGCGATGGGTGAAAGAGTTTCATCCTAATTCCATCCATCAACCGTCACCCACTCACCTCGTGTCATCCCTTTCATTCGGTTTTTCACCCTTTTTTGTTTGGATTTTTTTTGGCAAAAGCCACCTTTTATAATGGACATTATAGCTTTAACTACCTTTTATAATTTATTTTTAGTTTAACTACCTCATATAGTTTGAAGTTATAGGTATCACTACTAAAATCAATTTCAGACGTATATTTTCTATGACCAAAATACCCTTTGGTGGTTTTCAGGCCTCTTAAACTATTTTCCCCCAAATTTCACTCGTGTTTGTCCCTCATTCAGGCTCATTTACTCCCGTCATTAATCTCTTTCACCTTCCTCTGTCATTCTTCATCTACCCACCTGCACTTTGAGAATCTTCCTATCTCTCTTGCTTTTATCAGCTCACTGCAGAAAGGTCAATGTTCTGTGGGCCCTAAAGAATCAAATTTTTTGGGGAAAATCGTCAAAGGGGGACCAAAGCTCAAATTTTTGACTGTGGTGAAAGGTAAGAAACCCTAATTTTTTTACTTAGTTTATGTTTAATTTAGCTTTGTTTAGTTGAAATTTGTTGAATACACTAGCAATTAAAGTTATAATTAGGGATTCTAACTTATTATATGTAACATTCAATTGCCAATTTAGGTTATAAATACAGAATTGAGTTCAAATTGTTCTAGTTTACCAGAAAATATTTCGAATTTCGTGTTGAATATTATAAAATGTTGCTGGTGCTACTTGTTATATGTTTTCGTTTTTTTATTGCTGTGCATAGCTTAAATAAACATTGTGATAAGATTGTTGTTGAATTTTTTTATAAATCCCCAAAACTCACAGCAATATGAAGGAAGAGGTGGATATAAAATTATTGATTGGGGGTAAATTTGTGCCAAGAAAAATAAGGGGGCAGGACAGTGTTGAGTATGTTGGTGGTTGGGTGTATTTTAGAACAAAGGTTCCAAGTTTGGGAGTTAATTGTGTGGGCTTGAGGGAGTATGTTGCTAGTTCATTTAGGTTGAGCAGACAACCTATGCCTTCCAATGAGAGATTCTGGTTTGATTTGAAGGGGAAAATGAAGGAGATTGTAAGTGATGAAGATATAGTTGGGTTGTTGAGTGTTAGGGTCTTAGGATGAGTATAGATATGTTGCTGTCCTTGTAACTGTTGATGAGTCCTTTGTTGACAGCCAACCAACTACAACTAGTCCACAACATAAATAAGGCCCAACTAATGAATTACACACAAAGCCCATCATAGCTAAATTGTAGCCAAGAAGGAGAGTTGGTATGCAAACTGTGCCACCTACAACCATCACACTTCAGCCAACAACAACAAGGCCCCAAACAAGAAATAAAAAGGGAGTTAAGTTAGAGAGCGTGAAGGCAAAAACTGTGAAGTTAGAGAAGCCTGTTGCAGTGAAGCTTGAGCCAAGGAGGAGGAGTTCTAGGTTGAGCTATGGTGATCCTGATGTTATCTTAATTAGTAAGAGTGCTTTCAAAAACAACCCCATTCACTCATCTGTTGTAGTTTCTCCCACAAAAAGATCCACTCCTAGGGTGAAGCAAGAGGCTAGAAAAAGCAAAACTGGTAGTAAGGAGTTGAGATCTACAGAGAAGAAAGATCAAGCTAGTGTTGAGGAAGATCTGAAAGAAAGGAAAAGCAAAACAGCAGCAAAGAGGAAGTTGGAGTGGGAAAGTGAGTTTTCTGGTTCATCTAGCTCTGATGAATCTGACTTAGATATTGAATGGAGGCCTGGTGAGGAAGATAAAACTGAAGATTTCATATGGCAAGTTCCTTTTGATGATATCTTTCCCTCATTGAATGATACCTTGAAGGATACAAAAACTGTTAAGGAGAAAAAAACAAAAAAAAAACAACAATCTAAGAAGGGGAAAAAGGGGAAAAGCCTACAACAAGGTGTGTTGCAGTTGATTTGCAGCAGTTAAGCAGCATATCTGACAGAGAGGTTGAAGGGGTTTATAATTCAAACTTGAAGCAGTAAAGTACAGTATCTGAGAGGGAGGTTGAAGGGGTAGGTCATTCTAACTTGCAGCAGCAAGTTGGGATATCTGAGATTGACTATAGAGGGGTTATTAAGCCTGATTTGAAGAATCAAAATAGCAGATCTGAGGGGGTTGTTGTAGAGGGTTTTGAGGTGAATGAAGGCTTTGAAACTGATGTTGAATCAGAAAATCTTGGCAGCTTAAGGGGGTCCGATGAAGAAGGTGATACATATCACACTTTCAATGAAGATCAAGACTTCAACAGTAAGGTGAAGCTGACTCTTGGATTGAGGTTCAACTCAACAGTTGTTGCAAGAAAGGCATTGAGATGCCATGCCATAGAAAATGGGTATGATTTTTATTATTTGCATAATTCTGATCATAGGATTACAATACATTGTAAGTATAGATGTGATTGTCCATGGGATTAAAAACATGGCAAAATAGTTAAGTTGCATTTGTAAGAAAGAGAATAAGTGCATGTTTAAAGTGTATGTGAAGAGAAATAAGGGGGAAAACACAATGCAAATAAAAACCTTGAATTTAGATCATAGGTGTGTAAGGCCTTCAAAAAACACAAGAGTGACTGCAGAGTATTTGGGGGATAGATATATAGAGATGTGGAGGACAGAGCCTACTATGATTCTGAAGAGGTTCAGAGATGTAGTTTTTAGAGATTTAGGAGTTGAAGTCAATTATTGGAAATTGTGGCAAGGTAGGGCTAGAGCAAAACTGACTATTTATGGAGACCAAGCTGAACAGTATGGGAGAGTGTGGGATTATGGGAAGGCCATTCTGAAATACAACATTGGTTCATCAGTTGTGGTAGTAGTAGAGGGTATTGAGAGGCCACCCCCTTTTTTGCTAGGATGTATATCTGTTTGAATGCTTTGAAAACTGGGTTTAAAGTTGGGTGTAGACCACTAGTTGGTGTGGATGGATGTCATCTGAAGGGGGCTTATCCAGGTCAAATATTGGTTGCTGTGGGAAAGGTTGGGAATAACAACATATTCCCAATAGCATGGGCTATTGTTGAGGTTGAAAACACAGAAAGTTGGAACTGGTTCTTTGAATTGTTGCTGAAAGATATTGGAAGTATTGATGGCAGTGGATGGACATTCATCTCAGATAAACAGAAGGTATATTTTAGTGTAATTTTTTTATTTCATGCTATGATTTTGTTGGTGTTAATTCACTAAATTCAAGCCTTTTTTTTTGATATACTGAAGGGTCTTGTTGATGCTATGACAACAAAGTGTCCTAAAGCCGAAATCAGATTTTGTGCAAGGCACATTTGGGCAAACTTCAAGCTCCAACATGGCCAATCATTCGAAGAGCTTTTCTAGAAAGCTGCTAGGGCCACAACTTTGGTATATATCTAACTACTTTTATTTAAATGTGAATGTGTGTTGATTTTAGGTTTCTATTAGGTATATCTACATATATGTGTGTTGATTTTAGGTTTCTATGAGGTATATCTACATATATGTGTGTTGATTTTAGGTTTCTATTAGGTATATCTATATATATGAACTGTTTTAGTAACTGTTTTAGTTAAAGTTGTGTATATGTACATGTTTGAAGCATACATTCTGATTACTTTCTATGCATATTTGTTGCTATTTTCAGTTTGATTTTGAATCACAAATGGAGTCCATTAAGTTCTTATCTGAAGAAGCTTTTGATTATCAGAACAAGATTCCACCTAGGTTTTGGTCTAGGCATGCATTTTCTACAACATGCAAGTCAAATATGCTCTTAAATAACATTTGTGTAACCTTCAATGCTGTTATAAGAGAGGCTAGAGATAAGCCTGTGTTGACTTGTATGTAATGGTTAAGGAAATACATGATGAAAAGGACCTTTGACAAATTTGAAGTTGCAAAGAAAATGGAGGGAAGGTTAACTCCATATGTCAAAAAGGTCATTGGAGGTTTGGATCAACTAACTAGGTATGCTGATGTTAGTCCATCTAGGTTGGATATGTTTGAAGTGTACTTAAAGGGGGATCAGTTTGTTGTTGATCTTAAGAAGAGAAGTTGCACTTGCTTCTCATGGGAGCTAACTGGTATTCCTTGTGTACATGGGCTTGCATGTATTAGGAGCAAAAGGGATGATCCAGAAAGTTATGTAGATGATTTCTATACTATTGAGAAGTTAGTGAGTGCATATGAGCCAACAATAAATCCAATGCCAGGAGTGAAACACTGGGAGAGAGTGATAGACTTGCCACAACCACAACCTCCACAGTTCAGAACAATGCCAGGGAGGCCACCTTTGAAGAAGAGGAAGAAAGAGGCTGGTGAAGAAAGCTATAAGCCAACTGGAGTGAAGAGGCCATACAAGCAAAAAACTTGTGGAAATTGTGGTCAGTTAGGGCATAATAAGAGAAAGTGTAAGAATCCTAGTGCCCCTAAGATATTGGTTGAGAAAAACAAGGTGGGAGGCCACCTACCAACTCAGAGTGGACAAAGTATCAAAGGGGAAAAAATATTGCTAGGGTTTTACAAAAACAGGTTTGTAAATTCATTTATCAAAGTTCAACTTAAGTTTACTTAATCATAGACAATTGTACTAATATTTTTTTTGTAGGCTACAGACATGGGAGAATCTTCACAGCAGCAGAGTAGCAGACAAGATGCATTCCAAGCTTCTCAATGCAGCATACCTAGTCAAACAGTACAAGCTTCTCAGTGTAGCAGAGTTACAAGACAGAGCATCAAGCAAAACCCTCCACCTCAGCCAACAACACAGCAGCACCTTCCCACCTCCATTCAAGCATCAAGTAGGAAAAAGCTCATCCCAACAGGGGGTTGTACTATTTTAGGGTTTATCTGATTTCCTCCAGAATTCACTAATTACGGTTTTCAATTTTGCCAAATGAGCTTGAATGAGAGAGAAACACGAGTGAAATTTGGGGGAATATAGTTTAGGAGGCCCGAAAACCACCAAAGGGTATTATGGTCATAGAAAATATACGCCTGAAACTGGTTTTGGTAGTGATACCTATAACTTTAAATTATATGAGTTAGTTAAACTAAAAAAAAACTATAAAAGGTAGTTAAAGCTATAATGTCCATTATAAAAGGTGATTTTTGCCAAAAAAATCCTTTTTGTTTTTTGAAGATTTGTTGAATATTGTCATCTCTAGACTCTAGGTTTGATCTGTTTGTCTGATTTGAATTTTTCAGATCTGAAAGTTCAGATCTGAACTTTTCTTATCTGATTAGATCATCTGAATTTTTCTGATTGTAGCACAACCATTTTTTGTACTTATTATTCTGTGATATGAACTTTTCTAGTCTAATTTTTTCTGAACTTTCTACTCCGATTCGATCAATTCTAAAATAAGCATCAAAATATTTAAATAAGGCCGTGTTGTCATCAACTTATTTTAATAAGTCTCGGTAAAAATAAGTTAAATTTATTAAAAATTAGTAATACAAAAAAGAAAAAACAAGATAAATCAATAAAAATAAGTTTAGTTCAGCAAAATTCAATTAACGACAATAGGGGCTAAGTTGAAGGTGAACATCGTCTTATAGAGAAAGATGTACTAGACGGGCGACATTAGGTTGTCTGAGAGTTCAGCGGTAGAACCGTAGAAGTAGAAAGAAAGAAAGGCCGCGTGGTGGAGTCGGTGCTTAAGCAACTTCTTGAATCACTTCTGTTCATTTTTATGTTCAACTCTTACAAATCAACAACAAACAATTTTCACGAAAACTTGGGGTTCGTTTTGTTAATCTCTCTCCTCTCCTTCCTGTCTCTACTCACTACCCACTGCTCACTATCTGACCACCGTCTCCGATTTCAGGTAACTTTTAATTCTTACCGTCTTTTTCCTATTTTATTCTTGTTACTTGTTTATTTTTTTCAATAGAATGTCTTAGCTTCTTTGATTTTTTCAACTTTTTAGATTAAATGACTATTGTATGAATGAATTCACTAAGATTTTTCATATTTGAACAACTTACGTTAAATGAGTGTAAATTGGGCTAAATTAGTCAAAAATTGATGCATTAGAACGTTTTTAAAGCACGAAATCAAACCCTAGTAGTTTGTTGTAATTTTGAATTTGGTTTAATGTAATTTACTTGTTAAGGCAAATAATTTTGGTTCTGTTTTCCGGAATGAGTCTGAACCCCTTGTATGTGAAAATGATGGATTCGCCGCTGTGTGGTGGCATAATGAATTCGAAGCCCTCTAGGTAATCCGTCGTGGCCGCTGAGCAAAGACCCTATCTTATGGGATTGTTCAGCTGCTTTAGTAAGGAAAGATTTGAAACCCTTATATGCCTTGAAGTTAGATATTGGGAAAAACCAATTGCAAAAACCAACTCAATAAGCTCGTAAATGATGAGACGTCTAAAAGGACCAAACCCTAAGTCTAAATGAACTAAACAATCATGCAATCTAGAACGTAATATTGTCCGAAAGCATTGGAGACTGTAACACGATAAAACAAACTACTAGGTACTGACTTTCGGAGAAGCATAGGTAAGGCTAAGATTTGGCCGTGGAGAGGATGAGGGTATATTTGCACTCCTGTATGCCTTAAAGAAAAAAATATAACAAGGTGGTAATATGTATTGTAATTTTACAATTTAAGTTACTGCTGCTTACCTCTTTTCCTTTCTCTCCCCTACTGTAATAACTCTTAGGAATACAACAATATATGAGCGTCTTGTAATTTTGCGACTACAATATCTTACACAATATTTTCAATATTTGTGAAAAAAATCATATTGATATCCTATATCAATGGATTGTAGTTGAATAAACTATTGATATTTGATTCTGTTCTTGTATCATTTAATTTCTTGGCCTAGTATAAAGCTACTGGATCAATGTAAATTTATTGATGCAGTCTCTTAATTGTAGCATTTTCAGCGGTCAAACCCTCAATACTTTGTCTGTGATGAACATGAGTGACTACTCTTTACTGCATTAGTTGAAGATCTTTTGTAATTTGGGTGCTTAGAGGAAGGGGACTTCAAAATGTTGGGCACATTATCAATATTGCCGCTTCCAGCCCCACCAGAAGATGGGGATCTTGGCCCAAGACCCGCTGCTCAGTTGCCTTCCGACGATGAGAAGAAAGAAGCAGAAGATCAAAACCAAGCTAGTAAACCAACTTCAGTGGCAACACATACGAGAACCATCGGAATTATCCACCCCCCTCCAGATATTAGAAACATCGTTGATAAGACAGCACAATTTGTCGCTAAAAATGGGCCTGAGTTTGAGAAGAGAATTATTGCTAACAATGCAGGAAACGTGAAATTTAACTTTCTTAATGGTTCGGACCCTTATCATGCTTATTATCAACATCGATTGTCTGAGTTCCGGGCACAGAATCAATCTTCAGCACAACAGCCGCCTTCTCAGCCAGGAGATTTAGTGGCCTCAGAGTCTGTGCCTGCTGTCTCTGCCGATGATGCCGCAGCAGAGAAGCCTGACCCAGCTGCGCAATTCAGACCTGCTCGTAAGGTCCTGGAACCTCCAGAGGCTGAACAATATACTGTTAGGCTGCCGGAGGGGATCACAGGGGAGGAATTGGATATTATTAAGCTCACTGCACAATTTGTTGCCCGTAATGGGAAGTCCTTTTTGACAGGGCTTACTAGTCGAGAGATGAACAACCCCCAGTTCCATTTTTTGAAGCCTACACATAGCATGTTTATGTTTTTCACTGCCCTTGCTGATGCTTATTCTAAGGTTTTAATGCCTCCAAAGGGCTTGACGGAGAAGCTAAGGAAGAGTGTTGTTGACCGTAGTACAGTCCTTGAGCGGTGTTTGCATCGACTGGAATGGGAAAAATCGCAGGAGCAAGCTAGGCAGAAAGCTGAAGACGAAATTGAGCAAGAGAGGATCCAGATGGCTATGATTGATTGGCATGATTTTGTAGTGGTTGAATCAATTGACTTTGCAGATGATGAAGACGAGGCACTGCCTATGCCAATGACTCTTGAAGAAGTCATAAGGAGGAGCAAAATTTCAACCAAGGATGAAGAGGAGATTGTTGAGCCTGGAAAGGAGGTCGAAATGGAAATGGATGAGGAAGAGATGCAGCTTCTTCAGGAGGGTATGATGGGTGCTAGCCTTGAGACGAACGGGGAGGAAAAGAAGGATGAGGCCAAGGCTTCCATGGATGAAGATGAGCTTCCAATGAGAATCGTCAAAAACTGGAAACGCCCTGAAGAAAGAATTCCTGCTGAAAGAGATCCCACGAAGTTTACGGTTTCTCCAATTACCGGTGAATTAATACCAATCAGTGAGATGTCAGAACACATGAGAATTTCTCTGATTGATCCAAAATACAAGGAGCAGAAAGAGAGGATGTTTGCTAAGATTCGGGAGACAACCCTTGCTCATGATGATGAAATTTCCAGAAACATTGTAGGACTTGCACGTACTCGTCCTGATATCTTTGGTACCACGGAGGAAGAAGTATCTAATGCCGTCAAAGCTGAGATAGAGAAGAAAAAAGATGAGCAGCCTAAGCAAGTCATATGGGATGGTCATACAGGTAGCATTGGTCGCACTGCAAACCAGGCTATGTCCCAGAGTATGGGTGGGGAAGATCAAAATGATGGAAGGCCTTTCCCTGGTCCAGCTGCTCCTCCTCCCCCAAGACCTGTTGTTCCCATGATCCGGCCTCTCCCTCCCCCTGCTGGTCTAGCTGTGAATATGCCTCGTGTACCAACCAGCAATATGCAGTATTCAGTTCCAACTTCTGGCGGTCTTATGGCACCACCTCCACCTCGTCCGCTGGGCCATGTAAATCAAATGGCTCCTCCACCGCCTCCTCCTATGCAAATGCCTTCTCCTGGACAGCAGCATATGATGATGAATCGACCACCAATGACTCTCCCTGGGTCCATGAACCAACCTGGTATGCCAGTGCCACCTGCACCTGGATCTCAATTTACACCGCTTGGTATTCACCGGCCCTTCACAACTGTCCCACCACATGGTATGCCTCCTGTTCCTTCGCTGCCCATGCCTCAAGGAATGCCGCCTCCACCACCCCCGCCAGAGGAAGCTCCTCCTCCACTTCCCGATGAACCAGAGCCCAAGAGACCGAAATTGGATGACTCCACACTGATTCCAGAAGAACAGTATCTTCTCCAACATCCGGTATGTTTGTCGCCCAGCCACATTATTTCTCTTGCTTTTCTTGTTGCTAAATCTGCCTGTGGCAAAGTGCATTTCTCACCAGGTACACAAGTCTGCAAATAACTATGCTGTTGCATGATCTGTTTTTGTGGTAGTATCAACACTCTGTAGGAGCTACTTCTTTCTCATCCCAGTTATCTAGGATTTAGCTTGTACATATTATTGGGAGCTTGAAAATTAGTTATGTAGAGTGAGTCCCCTAATATTCCTCTCGCGATGGCAATCTTTGTGCTAGCTTAATGTTGGTCCAAATACACCGCGTAGCATGGATAATATCATTTCATTTAATCAGGGCTTAAGGTGAGAATTTGGAATGGGATTGAATGATAGTTTTTATCGGTATGGGATTATCATAGTTGGTTTTCTCCCCCCTGTTGAGCATGATGGTAAAGAAGTCGAGTCCAACATCTATCTTTTCCTTTGTTGGCGTAGGGTGCAATCTTAGTGATGGGTTAGAAATTTCTAACTCTGTCTTGTGAACAGCTGCTTACACCCTTGGCCCTCACCACTTTTGGTTGGTATTAGTGACCTTCGCTGTTCAAATATGTTAGTAAGATTTGAATGCTTGAAAGGAAAACTGAAGATTCATTTCACTTCAGAGTTGGGTTTCCCCCCCTTTTCAGCGCTAGGGTAAATAAGTTGAGCCCCCATGTCAACCATTTCCTTGTGAAATTGCTAACTCTGTCAAAGCAGCCACTCTCACTCTTGGCTCTCTTGACTTTTTGTTGTTAATGGTGGCCTTTGCTGTTATATATTTTAGTAAGATGTGAATGATTGGAAGGACGACTGAAGACCCCCCTCCAAAATAATAATAGAAATGATCAAGTTAATATGCCTCTGTGGAATACTTCCAAGTTCCAAGTAGGAGAATTTGGATTCTAAATTTGCCTTTTAAGTTAGATGGATGGGGGAAGGAACTAGTGTTTCGCTAGTCTTTCAAGGGTGGGTGATTCTAGCTTAAAATAGATTCCAGAGGGAGAAACATATTTAGTACAACTCATTGCTAATTGCTATAGCGGGATAATTAGTAGTCAGTAGGCCAGTGCCTGGATCTCTTGAAGTCTTAGTTTGTTTATAATGTTGCGCTCTTCTTTTTATTGTTTGTGTTGAGCCATTGATTTTCTATGTACTTGTCAGCACTTTCATGGGGGATTATATCCTGAATTTTTATTCCTATAGACGCACTGTTTGTCGGTCAAACATTCTTCAAGTGCCAATGCACTCATATTGAGGTTGTGTAGATGTCAGTATGAAACTCCAACTAGGCATAAACTGGCTGCCACCACCTTACATTAAATAATAAGCAAAGCATTGTTTACTGAGAGACTTGGTTAATTGACGCTATGACCTGACTTGAAAAGTGCTTCATAAATGACTTAGCTAAATGTGTACAACGTGTTTTCTTGTTAAGTGGAGCTCACTGTTCTCTTCAATTTTTTTTATCTGCAGGGACCTGTTAGGATCAACATATCTGTTCCAAATATTGATGAAGGAAACCTCAAGGGGCAAATTTTGGAGATAACCATGTCCTTGAATGAAACTGTTGGTAGTTTGAAAGAAAAGGTATCCGGAGAAATCCAGCTTCCAGCAAACAAACAGAAATTAAGTGGAAAGGCTGGTTTTCTCAAGGACAATCTCAAACTTGCTTATTACAATGTTGGAGATGGCGAGACCTTTACACTTTCTTTGAGGGAGCGTGGTGGCAGAAAGAGATGAGCCATTTTCTCAGGCAACTGGAAGAAAAGCCCTTGTTGGAATGCTTTCAAAAGATTCTCCATATAATTCTGTCAGCTTCATAATCATTCTCTTTGAAATGATTTCTTGGATGTTTTTGTGATCATGTATCTTTAAGTTCAATCTTGCAACTTGATAATTATTTTCACTAATCTGATTCTATTTGCCTTTGCAGCTGAACCACTTGTGCTCTCAACTAGTCATGTCATGACGCTTCTCTTTTTCTCTGATTGTAGTAGCCATTTCTTGTTTCGCTTCTGTTTTAGTAAGTCGCTGGTTACCTTTTTTAGTCTGTTGTAGTAGTGCTGATGATATTTGGGGAGTTGCCCATTGGGATACTTGTAGGGAAGATGACCAACTCACTTTGGCAAAGGTTCCTTCTCCTTTGTTAACGAATCTCCCTGGAACCTTTTGTGGTGCGCTGCACTGGTGTGTGGCTCATAGTCAAGAAAACAAATATTGCTTGGTTCAGGACTTTGGATTACTAGTTGTACTGCTGATTTTAGGCGGTGATTTTATGCATGCCTTTTGAGCTCTTAAGTTCTTTGATTAGCCAACTGCATAGAGTGTTTGAGATAAAAAAATTGATGCTTTTTTTCTTTAATGCCTTTGAACAGTGTTCTTATTTATTGTAAAGGTTTGCAGATTGGCATCTGAAGTCTTACTGGGCTCCTATCATGATAAGAGACAGGTAGGAACAAGACTTTTGTCTTTTTTTTCTTGTTTTTTTTTTTGCATAATTGTAAGTTAGATACAGTTTGTTTTGCAAACTCTGAAATCTAGCTTTCTTTTGTAGCATATATGAGCTGGTTTAATGATTGCTCTTCATCAACGATGAAGTTGATCTTAGTGTGGTCAAAATTCCCGCGTTTCCTCATCCTTTTTGTGATTTACAAGTTGAGAAGAGAAATTAGAGTTGCCTCGACTAGGAAAAATAAAGGAGGGAACAATGCAATAGTTATAGGAATTATTTTCACCTATCATTCATGGGGTAAGTCTGACCAAACCTCCTTCCATATGTTGCCTGGCTTTGCAACTTTTCGCGAGCTATATTCTTCATGAAAATGTGGAAACCGTTGAGCTTCTTTACAGATTTTTTCAAAAGATGGGCAGTACCAGTCTTTGTTTTGATCGATTTGCATTTGTTAATGGGGAAATAATATTTGTCTCTTTTAAAGTGGTTATTCACTCTAATCATTATCTTAGATCTGTTAGAAATGATTAAAAAACCTTTTCCATTAGCTTTTTAAAGAAAAAATAATTTTTGAATATCATTGGAAAAATAAACTGATTCTATAAGATAATTAAATTGGGTTTTGCTTATCCTATAAGATAATTAAAAGATGAAACCTTTCACAATAAATTTGTCACTATTTTCTTTCTGACCTAAAGTTTGTCACGCGATATTGCTCTAAGATCGACCAACTTTGTTTGTCGGATTATATTCTTGAATAGTGAAAGAAATTGTGATGGATTATCCTTTAAGGGGATTCTAACAAAGTATTTCCTTTATTTTGAATAACTAAACTTCAGGTAAAGGAAAGGGGTTGATTGCTAAATCGGATATGTCTATTTGTTTTTTATGGTGCAAAAGAGAAGAAAAAATGCTTCAATCGAAAACAAATTAAACAAAAACTAGGAAATAACTAAACATGACTAAGCCACACGACCACATCATTTGCCAATACTTGGCCTAAATTCCTAGGAATTTCCTGGTAAGTTATTAACGGTAGATCTTGATTTACTCCATAATTTGTAAGCCAGTGCGCAACTTTATTCGCCTCACGGTAACAATGTAGAACTTCGACCTTCCCAACAGAGTCTGACACCATCTTCACATTTTTATCCATGAAAGACACTCCCCACAATAGGTTTGTTAAGCTTGGAAGAAGTGCACACAAGTCATACTATCATTTGGGCTATCAACTTTGTCACTACCATGTCTGGCCATTTGTAAACCTCTTTCCAGTGCCCTGAGCGACTTCTAATTTATATCGAGAAAGCTGCCAGGTAGTGGCCTCTGCTATTGCACAATACAACACCACCATCCTGGGCGTGTTGTTCCCTTGGCTGCCCCGTCGGTGTTGAGTGCATTCCAACTATTTGGAGGTGTTGCCCACCTCACGAAGATCTCAAATATTGCCACCTCGCAAGAGCATCCATTATTGGGTAGGAAGCCAGAGCTCTTCAAACCTCATTCGCTCTAATTCACGAAAAACCAATTAACTCTTGCAGAATTTCATGAAGTCGGCGAAACACCATCGCATTTTTCCACAGCCATATCCACCATATTGTGGTGCAAAAAGTCAGCGGCCAATCTTCAATTTCGCCACTTCCCAGATTTGCCAAGTTTTTGGAAATCCATTGGGCTCTGTGAGAGGGAGAAGAAATTATCAATTGCATCCTCTGTTCCCATCGGAGCTTAACTGAGCTGAATTCAACTGAATCCAACTTAAAATAAGCTGGACAAAACATGCACATGGTGCTTGTTTCTAATTAAACTAGCCTAAAATGCACGCAATGCGTGCAAAAGTTTATAACTGGCTAGTTAAAAGAAGTAGATAAAGAAGGTTATGGAAATGAATGATATTTTATGTTGGGGTATTTTGCAATTTTCTGGAAAAAAATTTGTCGAAACAATCAATTATATATAGAGAGAGTTGTGCTATTTAATTATTTTAATAAAAAATTTATGTTGTTGTTTGGTTTCCACTCCTTTTCCCTTACGGGGCGTTTGGTATGTGGAAATGGGAGTTTGGGGATTAGAAGGTGGGATGAGGATTGAGAATTAATGGGTGAGATAAAAATAAAATAGTGTATATCCCTTGTTTGGTATGGATTGTGAATTAGTTAGGATTAAACTATGATTTTACGTAGATGCCCTTACTACCCTCTTCTCTCTTTCCTTTTCATTATGGGCAAATGTGTAATTTTGCTCTTTATTACTTATCCCACCCGTAATACCTGCCCTCCTTAGGCATTATTTTGGTGGGATAAGAGGGGTTTTAATCACATTTCCAATCCCACCTAAAATCCCCTATTCCCACAAACAAACATGAGGTTTCTCATATTGGTATTTAAAATCTCAATCCCTCCCCTTAATCCCCACAAACAAACACCCTCTTATAGAATATTTCTTTCCATAATGCTCTTATTGCCATAGTTAAATTCCCACTACGTCCTTAATTATTCATTGAAAACTGAACCATATTTATTGAGATATGAATCTTCGACTTATTTACCAAAGTTTGTAATATTTTAATTCTTATTATTAATGTTTGTTTTTTGAGACTAAAAATAACTAACAAAAGCCTTGACTTCCCAACGCAATAGAACAAATTATGCCTAACGATAAAATATTATACTTCACCTCAATTCTTGCTAAAAAAATAGACTTAAGCATTAAATTATGAACGGATGGAGTATAATATTTTAGTTAATGTTATGCTTTTTGTTTAATTGATTATGGTTTTTTAATTATTACTTGTGGTTTTTAGGTTAATAATTATCGTTTTGAGTTAAAAGTTATTTTTTGATTTTGTACAGTATCACCTAAAATTTAAATTTTTTTGTGAACTCCTAACTTTATGTTTTTTTTTTATAAAGTACCAATTAAAATTTTCTATTTCCTTAAAAACTCCCACCACTTATCGATTTTGGTTAACCAAAACGATAAGTGGGTCCCATATATGCGTTTTTGTCATAAATTTCCCACAACCCATATCACCCTCTTCTTCATCTTCTCTATTACTCTCTCCCTCATTGTAATCTCCCGTAATTTTATGAATTTTATAAATATATTTAAAATATATTTATAATCATTTTCATATTTATTTCATTTAATTATTTAAGGGTTGACCATTTTGAAAGTCAAATGATTGTTTAAACGTTTTTAATCATCATTAATATTTATTGGGTTGGATTTTGAGAACTAAATATTTTATTAAATGTTTTGGGCTGTGTTTAAACTGATTTTTAATGTTAGGTAGAGGAGCCCAAACCTTTTACTTAAGTTTGATGATCAACTTAAGCCCAAACCCAACGCCTAAACCTATTCACCTTAGGTTTCTAAGCAAATCTATAAATACCTCCACAAACCCCAAGTTTGCACACTTTTATTTTCTCTCTTTGCTCACTCTCAAACCAGCGCCCTTTCTCTTTTTTCTCCTTTGGTTTTCCAGTCGTGCACCGCCATAACCACCACCGCCGTTCGTATTTTCTGGCGGCCTCACACCCACACCGCCACCCACTCTCCTTCTCTCCCTCTTCACTCGTTCCTCTCTCTCTCGTCTGCCCGCAGACGCGCACAGAAGCCGCACGTGGACTGCACGCGCCTCCACACCGCCACACGCGCCTCCCCGCCTTGTGCTACTCCTTTTTTTCGGTTTTTCGTGGTTTCCTTTGGTTATTTCTTAACCCTTATCCTCTATTTAATGTTTAATTAAAGTATCAATATTAAAGTTATGATTTTTATGAGTTTTAATATTAAAGTTGTGATTTTTATGATTTTTTATGTGCTTTATAAATAAAGTTGAAAACTTTATTGTTTGAGTTATTAAAAATCTGATTTTTATTAATTATGAATATGAATAATAATTTCAAATTTATTATTTATTAATTCAAAGTGAGTTTTAAGTATGAAAGTAATGGTTTTTGAGGTTTTAAAGCCTACACTTATAAGTATTATATTAAAGGTTGTTAAAGGTTGAAACTTTAATGTTTTTAAAGTATTTTAAAACCAGTTTTGAAATAAATTTATATTGCTGTGAATTAATTAGGATATTAATTCATTGTTATGTTATTATTTTGGTAGGCGAAGAATTTACTTTAGGCAACTTCTAGAGTTTTAAAGTGGCCTTTCACTTTGTCTACACAAGGTACGTACATGTCCTTATGTGTTAGACTAGTATCATGTCCTAAGGATTAAGATTATATATAGTATCATGTATAGGGAACCCTTTTATAGTTCATGTATAGGGAACCCTTTGGTATTGTTTCCCTTAATGGGTATTCTATTACTTCTCAAAAGCCGAGGACTTTGTGAGTAAATTGGATTATTATTGGTTATGGTTCTTTTACTACTTTGCAAAGACCGAGGGCTTTGTAGGGTATGTATATTTATTGTCATTGGACATTTGATTGTTGATTTAAGTCAACAAATAAATTGGAGGATTAATTCTTAGTCAATTGGAATTGTTGGATCACTTATTTAATCCTAAGATAAAAGTGAAAATTGTTGTATTTATGTTTTGTGTTGGTTGGTTTTTTTACATTCCAACATCGAATAACTTATTAATACTTAAAGTGGAAGTGAATAGCAATAATGTTAGACTTGTGCACGTCTGAAGTTCTGGACTAGTTTGAGTTGGAGTACATGGTGGTAGCCCTTGACTTTTCTTGGGGTCGGATTGATCACCGTACCCTATTTTATTTTTAGAGGTTCCTCGATATTGTTGGGCAAGGGATTACGGAGTCGTGTCCGTAATTCGTCTTCTATTTTGAAGGCTAGTCTTGGTTGGAATACTCGATCCATTGTCTATTCATTTACTAAATGATTATCATGTTATATGTCTTGTGAAGTCAATTCTTATTTTACCAGTTGAGGTCTTGAGTATCTTTGTTGATCATGTTTTGTGGTTCAATAGTATCATGTTAGGTTTCATGTTTTATTTTATTTATGTATGTACTCAACTTTGCTGATTACGTGCTTTTGTGTGTGTCGATCATGGTTGTGCCTATTGATCCTGTGATGTTGGTGAGCAATTTTCAATTGAGTATTTGCCTACAGGTTTGGAAGGCATGATGCATCTCTCAATTACTCATTTTGGACTTTTGAAGCGTTATTGAGAGATTGTTTTATTATTTCTACAACTTCTTACCTCTATGCTAATTTTACTAAGTTGAATTATGGATTATGGGCCTGTTCTCTTCGGCATAATTCAGCTGAACTGAACTGAACTGAACTGAACTGAACTGATTGGAGCTGAACTAATCTGAACTGATCTGATCTGAACTAAACTGAACTGAACTGAATTGAATTGAATTGAATTGAATTGAATCACATTGAATTAAATTGAATTGAATTAAATAAATCTATAAATAATATTTAAACAATAATAGTATGAATATTAAATAAAAATTATAATGATAAGTAATAATAATGAATAATAATAATAGTATTTTGGATATTTTTAAATGATAGTTATAAATAAATAATATTAATAATCATGAATTAATAATAATAATAATAATAATAAGGTTAATGATTATAATGATAATTAATAACAATTATTTTATAGTCTTTATATTAATATATTAATACTTGATGATGATTATATAATAACAATAATATCTAAGAAGTAAATTAATATTACTATTTTAATAATTAGATTTAATAATATAATATTATTTATTAATAAAATAATGATTGGGTCGGACCGTGCAAAATTGCATCATAAACCGTTTTGACGTGATTTGATTGGTTTATGCTTTTGACCTAAACCATGTTCCTCCGTAATGATAATAGTAATAATAATGAGTAAAGCTATAATAAACAAAATAATATGTAGATATAATAATGATAATACTTAATAATAATGATATAAAATAATTAATAATAAAAATAATAAGAGTAATTAGTAAATTAAATTATAAAAAAATGGAGCTGAAGGTCAAACAGATATTTCAATAAAAAATAAGAACAATTATCCTTCGAGGTTTGGTTAATGATTTGACAATTACTATGGTTTAAGTATTTAATAAAGATTTATTTATTGTTTTTCTGCTGCAACATTCTGAGTAAGCCGATACGTTTTCACACGGGCGATAATGTCTTGACGATTCTCTACTTTAGTTGGGAAAATATATGTTTTATAAAGAGAGAATTGTCGGGGTGTTAGAAAGTTGTATCTTGGAGCTTAAGATTTTATTGGCCTTTCATGCCAAAACTATTTTTAGGCGCCTAGCTAGCTAGCTAGTTATTTACAAAGTATTTTATGAAAATAAGCTCCTACTTATTCATTTCTTAAATTTATTTTGAAGAATTCGAGGTTTATTTTTTAAAAAGGTTCGAACCTTATTTTGATGGGGATTTTATTTTCGAATCTGATTTTGATGGGAATTTTATTTTCGAATTTTCGATTTCACCTGATTTTTCATTTTATTTCTATTTTCTTTTATTTCTATTTTTGGTTTTCTTTACAATAGAGGTGGTAAACGAGTCGTGTCGTGTCAAGTTCGTGTCGGGTTCACGAGTTGGTGGGTTATCTTCCCCTAACCCTAACCCGACCCGTTTACTTAAACGTATTAAGATCTTTGACTCTAACCCGGCACGTTAATTAAGGTGTCGAGTTCGGGTTGACCCGTTATTTGATGCCCGCAATTCATATATTTTTTGTTTGTAACTTATTAAATTTCAAGCGGTAATTAAAATAAAATCTAATAGTTTATAAAAGATTAAAAGTAACACTAAATAAACTAAATTCAAAAATAAATGCATGAAGATAAGATATAATAAGGGAAAACTTTAAAATATGTGTATATAATCGGGTTGTCGGGTCGTTTTCGTGTCAAATAGTTCAACCCTAATCCAACCCGTTTAATAAACGTGTCGTGTCGAGTCAACCCATTTATTTAAACGTGTCAAAAGTCTTTATTTTATGGTTATTTATTTTATTGGGAAATTCTCTTTGGTAGCCCCTAACTTTTAATTTATCTTAGTGGTAACTTTTTGTTAGGCATATTATCAGTGGTAGACCCTAACTAGTATTAAAATTAAAATCATAGCATTGATTAGTATTTAGCCGTTAATCTGCTGTTAAATTAGTGTTAAACTAGTTGATCATATATTAAATTAAACCCTTACCCTGACCCCACTACCTATTTCCCTCCTTCCATTACTATAAAAACAAGCTTTCACCCTCATTATATTTTCCATCCTTCCATTGTTATTAATACAACCTTTCACCATCCTCACTGCATTCTATCTTCCTACCCTAATTCCATGACTTCTTCGTCTTCAAACATAAACCCTAATTCCATGCATGCCGCTGCTGTCACCATGGATGGAACACTCAGATTCGTGAAAATAAAGGTTTGTAATTGTGATCCCCCAAACATGCATGCTAGAAGTTTGCATTTCTGGAAGTAGTAGAAATCCTCGAAGGCTTTACTACAAGTGCAGATCTTGTGATGTATTTTGGTGGATGGAGGAATAAGATGTCGTTAGAGGTGGTAATATTGAAGGTGGTATTGATACCTATCAATTAGGTAACATTAATTGAAAATTGGATGACATGAGAAGAAAAATGAAGGTGCTGCTGAAGGTCAAATAGAAATTTCAATAAAAAATAAGAACAAAATTATTTAAAAAATTAAAAGGAGGTTCATTACAGAAACAGAGTACATAATAATGTCTATAAGTATTTGAAAGTTAGCCAAAATGAAATCAAGAACAAAAAACCGTACCTGGAAGATGAAAAATTGATGGCTGATGAAGATGTTATAAACGACCCAAAATTAACCCAAGTTATCACCAAAATTCTTGATGACAATCAAAAACCAATCCCATATTTTTTCGATATAACTATTATAATCTTTCACTTAAATAATAATTTTGGGTGGAAGGTAAATTTTTGTTGCGTTATTAATGGAGGAAGAATTCAGAGATGAATGTAGAAGAGGAAGGTGAACAGTTTATGATAGTGGAGGGAGTTTGAACTTTGGGAGAAGAAATATTTTTGCTTAATGAGTAATTACGTAGTGGGGTCAGGGTATGGGTTTAATTTAACCTAGGGTCAACTAGTTTAAGGCTAATTTAACAACAGTTTAACGGCTAAACACTAATCAATGTTATGGTTTTAATTTTAATACTCCATCCGTCCCACAATGTTCTTCCCACTTCATTATTTTATACCTCACATATATTCAAGAAGTGGGAAAAACATTGTGAGACGGAGGGAGTAGTAGTTAGGGTCTACCACTGATAATATGCCAAACAAAAAGTTACCACAAAGAGAAATTAAAAGTTAGGGGCTACCAAAGAGAATTTCCCTTATTTTATTTATTTTCGGGAATGTACGCTAAGAGTGAATGTTGTTCATTTGTAGATGTCTTGATCAACAGTAGATGAACCTTTAGGCATGACTAATAGTGAAGCCGACCGAGTTGGAAGTTATTACAATCCTATTGTACTTAGTGATGACGAGTCCGACACTGAGTCTGTGCTTTAGAGCACTACTACAAAAACACCCTATCGTGTCGCCTGTAAACAGGCTATCACGTCGCTTGGAGGGCGACTCTATTGCTGGGAACACGATAGGTCCACGTCTATGGTGTCGCCTGGGAGCCGACACAAAAGGCAACCAATTGCGTCGCCTCTTAGGTAGGAGGCGACACTATAGATCAATTTTATCACAAAGAACTTACCCTTATGCGTCGCCTGCCACTTAATACCTGACGCGTAAAATAAGCTAATGTGTCGCCTATTATGAATGAGGCGACACTATAGGTCAATTTCAGCACAAAAAACATACCCTTATGCGTCGCATACCACATAATACATAACGCATATAATAAGCTAATGCGTCGCCTATTATTGATGAGGCGACACGATAGGTCCTCTTTCCAAAAACCAAACTAGTTTATGCATCGCCTTTTTCTTCATAGGCGACACAATAGGTATGCTATCGTGTCGCCTACAACCTAGCAGGGGATGCATAAACTTCTACAACCTAGCAGGAGTATCTTTTTTAGTTGTATAAAGTTTATATTAATGCGTTCATTACAGTAAATTAAACGTTAAATATTAAAAGATAAAAAATAAATATCCAATCATTTAACAACCTCCATACCATAACAAAAATGTATTAACTTTTACAATCTAATAACTACCAATTAATCGATAAGTCTTAATAATAACATTGAAAATTTAGCAAATAATTGAAGAAGAAATACAAAGATCACCCTCGAACTTCAAGGTTCAGAACTACAAGCACCGATCGATGAAGAATCTACATACACCACGCTTCCCGTATGTGGTCGATCTCCTCTTGAGAGTACGGCTCCAAGAAATTCTACACCAAAAAAAAAGGTAATAAGTAACTAATGAGATATTATTAGTGAAAAATATTTCAGATTCAATAATAGGAATACATGTATTACCTCTTGAAAAGCCTAGTTTTTTTCACATATAAGTGAAATTGTATAAAACATGTACTTCATGAAATAATAACCACGCTCTACTCCCTCGAGTATTCGAGGACACTACAAAAGAACGACAAAAACGAAAATATCGATCATATAAATATAAAGATAAACTTACACGAGAAATAATTAAAAGAAACATAATGTAACTTAATTGCTTACCCTAGTTGATTTCCATTCTGAACTTTATCGAAATTCACTCTTGAATTTAAGAGTCCTATAAGCCCTGTATTAAAAAAAAATACAACAATACAACAAAATTCCAAACTATACCACACATAAGCGAACAAAGAAGAAAAAGAGAAGGAGCTACTTTTCTTAGACTTCCATTGATTTCACAATGACTCACTGTAGAGAGAACCCTAGCTGCCACATAACAAGGGATAGCATTTATCCCCCACACTTAAATCATTCATTGTCCTCAATGGAAAAGAAATGAAGAAAGGAATGGAGGAACTTAGCTGGTTAGGTGGTAGTTTACAGAACAAGTAACACTATTCTGTGATGTTGGATATGCTGCCCTGTGGGTATGGGTATCCTTTGTAGTGCAGCTAATCATATTATCCCAAGGATCAGCAACGTATCCGTCATCTGTACCAATAATGTCAGGCTATGCTCATTCATTGAGGAAGAGAAAAAGAGTAGCCATGCTGTTGTGTCTGCAATGTGGTTACCACAGAGAAGTCCCAAAAGGAATAACGGAATAATGACAGCATGTTCGATAATGGCTAAGCAAAACAGTGAATATAGACTAATGCTCAAAGAATATAAGTCACACATTATACTAGAACCAACTGGATTAAATAAACAAATAAAAAGTTTTGGACAAAATGAAAAGCTCTTCCAACTCCTTATAACTCTAAAGCTAACTACTATTTAATCCAGTGAGTACGCTACTGGAAGACGTGAGCTACTACTCGTGATCAATTCACCAAATAACTAAGCATGCGTCATTTTGATCCACCGAACCTATCAACAACTACCAGACTTGAAAAAGTAACCAAAGAGGTAATTAAACTTCGTATTAGTAGAGCATCATCCAGAAAACTAGAGCGACATTCAAAACAAAATTGAAACGAAATTCACAACACCATTTAGCTGAGAACCAGAATAAGATTCAACACTAAATTCAAGGGGGAAAATTCAGAACCAAAATCGAATTTACGAAATTATAATGGGCACAAATCAGCAGCTATAATTGAATTTACGAAATTGAAGTAACGAACCTTGGTTTGAAGCATGCGAGGAACAGAATTGCAAGCCTTGTGTGGCTCCGCTGTGCAGCAACTTTTCTAACCCTATCCTGAATTTAAACCAAGACCTTAATCTTTCCTTTACAGACAAAGACACATTGTTTCTTCTTCTTTTGGTGATTTTTTTATCTCCCCCCAACCACTGATTTACAGATGACTAAAGCAAGTCACAGAAAGACTGTGAAGTCTCACTGACCACCTATGAGCTTCATCAGATGGCAATTTCCTTCAGAAAAGACCAGGCCATAGCCCTCTAAATTGGTAGGCATGTACAATAATAGTCTATCTATCGACCTTATCGATTACGACAAAAGAACAGGCTTTCAGTGCAGAGGAACAATACTAGACAGCAGGGGATTTTGTTTTATTTTTTGAATCTAACAACCTATCTCTATATTCGACCAAAGAACTGTTAATTTCCAGAATGCTGCTCAGGTTCAATATTTGGTTTGATGGGAGGGTTTTGCTGACTTTGAATCAACTTATCTCCAGTAGATTTATCAAGTTGTTCATCTTGAACACTTTTAGAATGCATTAAGAAACTTAAAATCCTATTCTATTCGCAAATAAGAAACTAATTCCTAGCCTACTATCGCTTAATAAAACCTGACCATACATAAGGAGACTATGACAACAACACCAAATGGCTCGATCTGTATTTACATCAGCTCCTCATCTCAGCAGAGTTATCAAACTTCCTAACTCTGATGTATTATTACACCAGGCGAAATTAAAAATAAAAGGTTGGGGGTTTCAAATCATCACAAACTTTATCTGATGAATTGAACGGACATGTATATACTGATACACACTGAAGCGAAATCAGGAACACAACAGGGCAAATTGATATAAAACAAACAATAGAGATAATTACCAACGAAAATCACACAACAGAAACCATAAATATCATAGAATTATGCGATAAACAAGACAATAGAATATAAATACGTATTACTAAACCCTAAATACCCAAAAAAAAAACATAATAAAAAATTAGGGGAAAAAACAGAGAAAGAGGAAAATACCTGACCCTTAACAACAACAAGGAAAACACCATCAACCACCCCAGCGGGAGCGGCGATGGAGAAAAGCCTGCAAAGACACAACAAGGAAGATTCATGGCGATGAAGACCTTTGATATAGCTCAAATGTCGCCATTTTTTTAATGAGACCTGCTCATAATTTTACTATCAATCAATCACATTTTCCATCTTTTGCAACAAAAATCACTGAATTATTCATCTAATTTGATAATAATTGTAAAAATTACAAAGAAAATGGAAGTAGAAAAGTAAGATTGAATGATATAAGGTACTTCGCTTTCTGTGATGCTTGAAGAAATTTGAGAAGTGGATATTTAAGCTGCTTGAATAATCACAATAACTCAAATGTTTGCTGATGTTTGGAGAGGGACATAGGGTAAAGTGATAGGTTTTGGGGGTCTGCCTTTTCTTCGTTTTTCTAAGTCTAATGTTTTTTTATTTCTATTTTTTTAAGCAATACTTACATGCTTACAACGTCCATCACTACTAATGCGTCGCCTATTCAAAGACAAGCGATATGATAGCTTTAGCCTAATGCGTCTGTGGAAAACTAATATCAGACACCTAAAGTTATTGTGTCGCCCATTATTTAGCAAGCGACATAAAAAGTGATTTTCAAAATTTTTTGTATTTTTCATGGACCTATTGTGTCGCCTGTTATTAAATAGGCGACTTTAAAGGCTTATGTGTCACCTATTTCAAAAATGCGACTCTAAAAGGGCGACACTATAGGATGTTTTTGTAGTAGTGGAGCTATACTAGTTTAGAGGTTGGATTACGCCGTATCTTGAGAGTAGGTACTGAGAGTGATGATGAGGTGTTACGAGAATTCGACCGAGCTAGAGGTCAAACCCGTAAGGATATTTATGTTGCTTTTATGGCCGACTTATTTGATGATGTCACTGATAGTGAAGATGAGATTGAAGACTTTGATGAACCTTCACCTAAGCGTATTAAGAGGATGACTAGAGCTGAAGAGCCAAATTGTAAATGTGTTATTGAGGATATGGATGACTTTGAAGACGAAGTATTCACTCCTGAGAAGTACAAGGAAAATAAGGATAGGAATCATGATGTTAGTCCATGAGATTTATTTTGATGTCATTTTCTCTATTTATTTTAGAACCTCTTTTGAATAAGGTAGCTACGCTACAATAGTTATTTATTTTGGTACTTTTATTTGAGGAATTAGTTAGTGAATTCTTGTTATGAATTGAGGAAATATTCATTGTTATTATTTTGGGAGAAATAAAATATTCTTTTGGTTATATGAGTCGAGCAATATTTATTTAGTACGCGAATGAGAATTATTTTATTTTATTTCTCGTGGTTGATTTTTTGTGCATGATTGCCAATCGTGAATGATTGTGCAAGTAGTGGTGAATTGTTTGAGCTTGGACGTGTTCCAAATAAATTGTCTGTGCTTGGACGTGTTCCAAATAAATTGTCTGTGCTTGGACGTGTTCCAAATAAATTAATTGGTGCTTGGACTTGTTCCAAATAAATTGTGTGTACTTTGGATTTATTCATAGTAAAATTCCGATGAGCCTATTTTTCTTTAGACGATCTTGTATGATCAATCTTTCTTTTCGATGCCCTCGTAGACCGGCAATTAGTTATGAATCATGACCTAAAATTGGACGCATATGTTTTTTTCATAGGTTACGCAGTAGGATGGCCAACAACGATGTCGCCCTAACATCTGCCATTCGTCTTTTGGCAGAGAGATTGATCCAAGACAGAACAGAACGTCCTGATACTGCAGGCGAGATGTTTGAAAAGCTGGCTAAAGGTAAGCCGTCTTATTTAAAGGGACAAACTGACCCTACATTCTTGGAGAGTTGGATTAGAGATTTCGACAAGATAATTGGAGCTGTTAATTGTCCTGCTGTAATGAAGGTAGATCAGGCCGTGATGTATCTGAAAGATGAGGCTGATCTTTGGTGGAAGGAAAATGGGACTAGGATTAGTGCCGAGGCTGATTTCAATTGGGATTCATTTACCACTGCTCTTAGAGGAAAGTGTTACCCTGCTTTCATGAGGAAGCAAAAGGCTCAAGAGTTCGTCAACCTTAGAATGGGGAGTATGTCTAATTCTGATAACTACAGCAAGTTCATAGTTTTGTCTAGATTTGCACCTGAGGTAGTTGCCACTGAGGAATTGAAAGCTCAGAGATTTGAGCAAGGTTTGACTGAGGAAATTCAATTGGGGTTAGGAGGTGAAACCTTTACATCCCTAGATATTGTGTATGGGCGAGCTGCTCATATTTACGGGTTACAGACTAGGCGTGACAAGAAGAATGTTGCCCTAGGAGATAAGAGGAAGGGTTTCCAAGCCGGTGGAAATCAAGGTAATTTTAAGAGAAATGAGAATGAGAATTTCCAAGGAATTGTTATAAGAAAACCTGAGTATTTAAGGAGTATGATAGTTTTATTTTGTGCTTATTAAAAGTCTAAAGCCAGTCCATTCCCACTAGCGATTCTTATGAACTGACTAAGTTCTTATAAAGCCAAGATAGATTGTGAAGCTCAGAAGGTAGTTTTGAAGAGTCCTTCAGGGAAGTCGATTTTGTACCGACCTTTTGGGAAACCTAAGAGTTTTGGGATCATTTCTGCTATGCAAGCTGAGAAATTGATAAGGAAAGGTTGTGAGTTATTTTTGTGTTGTGTGCGAGATGTAAGCAAGGAAGTTGAGTCGAGAATTGAGGATGTACCTATTGTGAATGAGTTGTTAGATGTGTTTCCAAGTGAGATTTCTGGAATGCCACCTAAGAGAGCCGTTGAGTTTACCATAGACTTAATTCCTGGTACTGCACCTATTTCTAAAGCACCTTACAGGATGACACCTCCTGATATGAGTGAATTGAAGACTCAATTGCAAGAATTGTTGGAGAAAGGCTACATTAGACCTAGTGCATCACCTTGGGGAGCACCAGTATTATTTGTGAAGAAGAAGGATGGTAGTATGAGGTTGTGTATTGATTATCGTGAGTTGTACAATGTGACTATTAAGAACAAGTATCTTTTGCCTAGGATAGATGTCGATCAGTTGAATGGAGCTAGTGTTTTCTCGAAGATTGATTTGCGTTCAGGGTATTATCAACTGAAGGTAGTCGATAAGGATATACCTAAGACTGCTTTTAGAACGAGATATGGTCACTATGAGTTTACTGTGATGCCATTTGGGTTAACCAATGCACGTGCAATATTTATGGACTTGATGAATAGGATTTTCCATGAGTTCTTAGACAAGTTTGTCGTGGTATTCATTGACGATATTTTGATCTACTCGAAAAGTGAAGAAGAGCATGATGAGCATTTGAGGATGGTTTTGGAGACGCTTAGGAGAAATCAATTGTTTGTTAAGTTCTCTAAGTGTGAGTTCCGTTTGGAGAAAGTTGCATTTTTGGGTCATTATGTGTCTAAGGAAGGAGTTTCTATGGATCCTGCGAAGATACAAGCTGTTAGTGAGTGGCCTAGACTGAAGAATGTGTCTGACATAAGAAGTTTTTTAGGATTAGCTGGTTATTATAGAATGTTTTTGAAAGATTTCTCGAGGATAGCGAGACCTATGACAACTTTGATGAAGAAAGATTCGAAGTTTGAATGGAATGAGAAGTGTGAGGAAGCCTTTCAGATTTTGAAGGATCGTTTAACCTCTGCAACTGTTTTGACTCTACCCGATGGAAATGATGGATTCGAGGTATATAGTGTGCTTCGAAGAATGGCCTTGGATGTGTGTTATAGCCGAATGGAAAGGTGATTGCGTATGCATCACATCCGTTGAAGCCGTATGAGTCTAATTACCATACCATAACTTAAAATTAGCTGCCATTGTGTTTGCACTGAAGATTTGGAGATATTACCTTTATGGAGCGACTGTGAAGATATTCACCGACCATAAGAGTTTGAAGTATATTTTCACTCATAAGGATCTCAATATGAGACAGAGGAGATGGTTAGAGTTGATCAAGGATTATGACTTAGATATCCAGTATCATGAAGGAAAGGCGAATGTAGTCGCCGATGCTTTGAGTAGGAATACGAGCCATAGCGTGAATGCGTTGGTAGTTTCCGAAGAGTTGTATCGAGATATGCAAAGTCTTAGCCTTGAGATTTTGAATCCTGGAGAGATAGAAGCAAGATTGAGCGCTTTGTCGTTAGGATCGTCGATTTTCAATGAGATCTTGGAGTGTCTAGTTGGAGATGAGCATCTTGACAAGATTAAAGAGAAAATGAATCAAGGAAAAGAAGTTAATTTTTAAGATCCATGAGGATGGAAGTCTGAGATTCAAAGGAAGGTGGTGTATACCACAGAAGCGTGGAGAGCTTAAGAGGAAGCTTAAGGAGGAAGGTCACAATATTTCTTATTCTGTATACCGTGGTGGTGATAAGTTGTATAAAGACCTTAAGCAGATTTATTGTTGGGCAAATATGAAGCGAGAAGTCACTGAGTTCTTGTCCAAGTGTTTGACTTGCCAGAAAGTGAAGATAAATCACAAGAGACCTATGGGAAAGGTCCAATCGTTAGAAGTCCCTGGATGGAAGTGGGATTCGATTTCTATGGATTTTGTGACAGCATTGCCGAAGACTAAGACTTGCAATGATACTATTTGGGTGATCGTGGACCGATTGACTAAATCTGTCGTATTTATTCTGATCAAAGAGACGTGGAAGAAGAAGCAACTTGCAAAGACTTATATTAAGCACGTCGTGACTCGTGAGACTCCATGGTGTACCGAAAGATATTATTTCAGATCGTGATTCGAGATTTCTCTCAAAGTTTTGGCAGAAAGTTCAGTAGAATAATCTTGGAACTATGCTGAAGATGAGTACTTTTTTCACCCTGCGACAGATGACCAGACTGAGAGGACCAATCAGACTATAGGACATGTTGAGAGCGTGTGTGATTAATTTTCAAGGAAGTTGGGAAGACCAATTAGATTTGATTGAGTTTTCGTACAATAATAGTTACCATGCGAGCATAAAAATGGCTCCCTTTGAAGCTTTATATGGACGGAAGTGTAGAAATCCTATTTGTTGGAATGACTCTAGTGAGAACATAGTCATAGGGACTGAATTCATTGAGGAGACCGTTAAGAATGTGAAATTGATCAAGCTAGAATCCAAGCTGCCCAAGATAGACAGAAGTGTTACGCTGATGTGAAGAGGCGTGAAGATGAGTTCGCCGTTGGCGATAAAGTATTTTTGAAAGTCTCACCGACAAAATGTGTTATGAGATTTGGTAAAAAAAGGCAAATGAGTGCCAAATACGTTGGTCCGTATGAGATTTTGCAACGAGTTGGTAAAGTAGCCTACAAGTTGGCTTTGCCGATGGAATTCGAGAAAATGCACGATGTATTCATATCTCACATCTTAAGAGGTATATTCCTGGTGAGAATCACGTTTTAGAACCCGAAACGGTTCAAATTGATAGTAGCCTATCGTATGAGGAAAGACATGTGAAGATTTTGGACAAGGAGGTAGGATGTGAGTATCGTGAAAGTACTTTGGTCTAATGAGTCTGAGTAGGCAACATGGGAAGCCGAGGATGATATGAGGAAGAAGTATCCTGACTTGTTTGTTGAGGTGAGTTACGAGGGCATAACTCGTTTTCTCTAAGAGGGGTAGAATGCAATAGAATTTCGCGCTTTTCGCCTATTTTATGCTTACTTTTTGCGATTTGCACATGTTGATGCAAAGTAACGTGTCCATGAGTGACACATTTGAGTTTGAGCTGGTAAACTGTGCACATGCGTGACACAAGTACTTCTGAGTTTTCCGTTTTGAAAAGTTTAAGTAAAGAGTTTTTCCAAACGATTTAGTTTTTCGTGCCAAGTTTCGGGACGAAACTTCTTTTAACAGGGGTAGACTGTAATCCCCCGTAATATTATGAATTTTATAAATATGTTTAAAGTATATTTATAGTCATTTTCATATTTATTTCATTTAGTTATCTAAGGGTTGACAATTTTGAAAGTCAAATGATTGTTTAAACGTTTTAAATAATCATTAATATTTATTGTGTTGGATTTTGAGTACTAAATATTTTATTAAATGCTTTGGGTTGTGTTTAAAAGATTTTTAATGTTGGGTAGAGGAACCCAAACCGTTTACTTAAGTTTGATGATCAACTTAAGCCCAAACCCAAAGTCTAAACCTATTCACCTTAGGTTTTTAAGCAAACCTATTAATACCTCCCCAAACCCCAAGTTTGCACACTTTTATTTTCTCTCTTTGCTCTCTCTCAAACCGGCGCCTCCTCTCTTTTCTCTCCTTTGGTTTTCCGGCCGTGCACCGCCACAACCACCAACCGTTCGTATTTTCCGGCGGCCTCACACCCACACCGCCACCCACTCTCCTCTCCCTCTTCGCTGCCGTGAAACAGCAGCCACCACCACTCGTTCCTCTCTCTCTCTCGTCTGCCCGCAGACACGCACAGTAGTCGTGCGTCGACTGCACGCGCCTCCACACCGCCACACGCGCCTCCCCGCCGTGTGTTCCTCCTTTGTTTTTCCGGTTTTCCGTGGTTTCCTTTGGATATTTTTAACCATTATCCTCTGTTTAATGTTTAACTAAAGTATCAATATTAAAGTTATGATTTTTATGAATTTTAATATTAAAGTTGTGATTTTTATGACTTTTTATGTGTTTTATAAATAAAGTTGAAAACTTTATTGTTTGAGTTATTACAAATCTGAATTTTTATTATTAATGAATATGAATTATAATTTCAAATTTATTATTTATTATTCAAAGTGAGTTTTAAGTATGAAAGTAATAGTTTTTGAGGTTTTAAAGCCTAGACTTATAAGTATTATATTAAAGGTTGTTAAAGGTTGAAACTTTAATGTTTTAAAAGTATTTTAAAACGAGTTTTGAAGCGTTTTTGAGGTTATAAAGCCTAGACTTATAAGTATTATAATCTCTTGCTTTTGCAATTTTTCCTTGATCCGCGCGCAAAAGCAAATATACATATTAAAAAAGGAGGTAGTGTTGTACAAAAAATCCTTATTTTTTCGAGTTAACAACTATGATATTCTAGTTGATATTATAATTTTGTGTCAATCATTTGATAATAAGCCTTTGTTTTTGTTGATTTTGTGTCGAAGTTATAACTTTTTACTTAATTGTTACATTTTTTCATATTGATAATTATTATCTTCTGATAGTTTTAATTTTGGATTTTTAGTCATGATTTTTTGATTCAAACGCTTAATATTTCGTATGAGAGGATATGACCAGAGACTATTTGGATCACAATTCATTTGTAATTCCTTGCTTGAGTTCCCTTTTTTTAAAGGTAAGAAAAAAAGAAGATAATGTTAGGAACCCCTACGCACAAGGAGTTCCTCTCAAGTAATAATTACCCACCACTACTCCTAGGTAACAAGTAACCCCATAATAAGGGTAATAATTTCCCTTAATCTTCTAATTCCTTCCTACCGACACCATTTTATCCTCTCAACCATCACTCTATCCCCTTTATCATCACCTCTAGATGTTTTAGTTTTTCTATGTTTAATTTTTAATACCCCTTAATATGTTACTCTCATCCCAAACATGCCTTAAACGAGAAAAATTAACGCTCTATAAAAGTTTAAAATAAACAAAATACTTTTAAGGTCATGATGCTCACCCAATCACCCTACACTCAAGGCCGGGTGAATACCCTATACCCGGGGCCGGGTGTAAATGAATAAGCTCTTGATCGACGGCCAAATTTATGATTCACCGCCCAAACCGGCGAGGACTCAAAGAGTCAAGATTGCGTAGCCCCACACGCCACACCCACAGCATCTCCTTATCACGCTATCTATCCCCAATAATTGATGTTATCTTTGTCTCTTTAGCTGAATCTAACCTTTTAATACCAAGAACACATTCATTTCTTTAATAATACTACTATGTAGTAATATCTCTTTCCTTTTTACTAGTTTTTAAACCATTCCAATTTCCCATTACATATAAAAATAATTTCTCTTGTGGTCCACTTTTTTTTTTTTTTTGTGGTCCACTTAGAAACACCCATTTCCTAACTGTTATGAGAGTGTTAAAAAATCACAAAAGATTTTTTTGGAGAATAACAGTAGAAATTTATAATAAATTATAGAGCGTAGGAGTATATAATTTGTGGGTAAGTGGCAAATTCTTCTCGAGAGGAGGAATTTCTCACTGCCCACTTTCTTCTCCCTCTCCTCTAAACTTACCCAATTTTCATAATCATAAACTTTTTGCTTGAATTACTATTATTATTATTGGGTATAGTCTGATTTTAATGGTGGGTATCTAAAAAGACCCAATTTTTGAAGAAAATCAAATGGGTATTGGTGGAGGAGCTGAATCAACAAGAAACATGGTTGGTGGTGATGCTGCTAATTATGTTGGATTACGAAGTTTTGTGAGAAGAAAAAGGGTTGATTCACAACATAGCAGTAACAATTCCTCCAGTGGTCACCAATTAGCCAAAGCTTTAACTGTTCCTCACCTTGTTGCTATTGGTATCATCATCTTTTACTTTTATTTTTTATCATTTTTAATTCACTTTGTTTATTGATTTCGATATAATGCAGTGGCGGAACCAAGTATTTTATACTAAGAGGCCGAGTGTATGTAACATTTTACAATAGAATCAAACTTAAAGGGTTGTAATCATTACTTTTGCTGATAAGATAGAGTCAAATATTTTTTTTATTAGGGAGGCCGAGTATACATAACATTTTATTTGATAAGATGACTAATAGATTTCCAAAATGATCAGGAAGGCCACTGCCTACGCCAGCTTCCCTTGATTCTGCCCCATTGTTATAGTTACTGAGTTTGTTTCTTAGATGCTAGATATTGGTGTATGAAGTCTGAGGAAGTGTTAGAAGTTAGAACTAAGTATTAGTATTAGCATATCTTAGTGGTTGTTTGGTTGACATAAGAAAACATGGGAAATAGAAATTTCTAGGATTTGAAAAATAGGTGAGTTGTTTGGTTGACAATAAAATGACAAAATAAAGGAAATAGAAATTCCTAGGCATGTCAACTTCCCACAAAATGGAGGAATTTATCTAATTAGGCCCCCTAGGTAAATAGAAATTCACATGGGAATTTAATTCCTCTTTTGTTAACCAAATACTTTAACCAAATTCCTATGAATTTCCTTAGGGAATTTATCTCCTGTGAATTACAATTTCATGGGAATTTTGATTGCCCACATAAACCAAACGACCATTTAGTGGACTTTTGCTTTGATTGCCTATAGAAAAAGTAATCATTTGAAATTTCCTATATGAATGGGATGAACAAACATAGTGAAATGGGATACGGCACGCATTGGTTTTGAGGGATGGGAGCAATGACGGATCCAGGATTTCAACCCATGAGGGTTCGGATGGAGTTGTTCGAGAAAAAAGGACCTAGATAAATTGATTAAAGGATTGTCCAAACTACTTCTTTTACAATCTTTGGCCTAACAATTGCCTAATAACGATAGCATATTAGGCTTTGATATTTTTATCATCCTGACATTCTCTTTTTGCCAAAATTCAGGGAACAAATAACTAATATATTGTCCACACTCCACAATCCATGTAAACCACATAAATGATGAATTATTGGATTAAAACATTCTGATCACTGAAGGGCAATGAAAATGGAAAAAAAGAGAGACAAAAATTTACAATCAAAACTTTTCATTGACCAATTAGCAATTACAATTATCTATTAACCATTTGACTACTAATAAGTCATGAACTAAAGTACTTCAACTATCCAACTACCAATAAAAATGCTTTCTATAATTTGGCAAGACAATAATATTGCAAAAAGAAACTAGGGAACAAACACTCACTAGTAGTGTGGCAGTTAAAGTAAATTTTTTTTTGGATTTATTTCATTATTCTTTTTCTAGATTTATGGGGCTTCAGCTAATTCACTGAACCCACGCTAGATCGTCCTTGGACGGGAGTGTTCAATCACTCAAGCTGGATTTTTGCTACATGGGGTTGTGTTGGTATATCTTCAAGGATTTGTTTGAAAATTTTAGCATATATAACAGATTGTATTAAAATTTTGACTAGGCCAAGATGTAGATGACATATCCTCTACAATTGTGTCATGAATTAGATATTCTCCCTTTTATTTTGGTTTTTGAAAGTTAATTACTTATGATACATCAACAACACTCACATTGAAGCTATTGGTTTCATATTGTAGGAGTTGGTTCAACTATTGGAGCTGGCGTTTATATACTTGTTGGTACAGTAGCAAGAGAGCACTCTGGGCCTTCACTTGCTATTTCTTTCCTAATAGCTGGTATAGCAGCTGGGCTTTCGGCGTTTTGCTATGCAGAGCTTGCTAGTCGATGCCCTTCTGCTGGAAGTGCTTACCATTATTCGTACATATGTGTTGGGGAAAGGTGAATTTTTTTAGTTCTACTGTCCTGAAGTCTATGGTTTGCATTAACCAATCCTGGATGCTGCAAGATCTTCTTAAATAAATTATTCAGGGTTCTGCATTAATAAGCTGTATGAAGTTGGCTATGTTGTAATGTGCAGCGTTGCTTGGCTAATTGGTTGGGCTTTAATTCTGGAATATACCGTTGGTGGTTCTGCAGTTGCTCGCGGTATTTCGCCAAATCTGGTGTGTTTCGTTTCCATTCTGTGATTTATGGCTGAGGAAGTAGCTCTGCCTCTGTTGACATGTCACTTTTTGCCTACTTTTATAATGGTTCTTTCCTTGTCCTTCCCATTCTGTTGGACCCTTGTCACATAGATTAGATATGATTGTATATCATGGCTGTTCATGAAGCTAACCCCTCATTTTGCATTTTTTTATGCTAGGCGTTGCTCTTTGGTGGTGAGAACAGCCTGCCTCCCTTTCTGGCCCGTCAAAGTATTCCTATTCTTGACATAACGGTCGACCCTTGTGCCGCAATACTTGTGTTCATTGTCACTGGGCTTTTATGTGTTGGCATCAAGGAGGTATGGAGTTCTACACTTCAGTTCTGTATGCTCTCTATTCTGCAACCTAAAGCTCTGTATGACTGTAAGGCTAATATATTCTTGGCAATATTGAAACTTGCAGAGTACCTTTGCACAAGGCATCGTCACATCAGGAAATGTGTGTGCCATGATTTTTGTTATAATTGCCGGTGGGTATCTTGGGTTCCAAAATGGATGGCCTGGATATGAGCAATCTGCGGGGTAATCATCCTAGCATTGTTAAGTCTCTTAGTTGAATCACCTTAGGTAAATGGCTTCCACTATCTATCACTTATCTGGATTCATTGAGTCCATTTTTCTCTGTTCTAGATACTTTCCATTTGGAGTAGATGGGATGCTTGCTGGCTCTGCTACAGTCTTTTTCGCATACATTGGCTTTGATTCAGTAGCAAGCACTGCTGAGGAGGTATTAGTACATCACCTGCCAATTTGTTAAGAAAGAAGGTTCTAAAACAGCTTTTTTGCTTGAAGAACTTGCAAACTTAGTATTTTTTATTTCCTTTGGCAGGTGAAACATCCACAAAGGGATTTGCCGCTAGGAATTGCTGCTGCACTTTCTATATGTTGTGCATTGTATATGCTCGTTTCTATTGTTGTTGTTGGTCTGGTACCCTATTTTGCTATGGATCCTGACACGCCTATATCTTCTGCATTTTTGAGTCATGGGTTGCACTGGGCAGCGTAAGTTGTATTAGATGTGTCTTACACATTCACATGTGATATGGGACGAGTTTTATAAGTGGGTATGTACGACTTTGCAGATATATCATTACTATCGGAGCAGTTACAGCTCTCTGCTCAACATTGATGGGTTCACTTCTTCCCCAGGTAAGACACTTCCTTTGAGGGTGCTCTTTACATGGAGCTTGATCCATAGAGAAAGTTTCTTCAATGTGTCATAAGACCTTGCGCTGAAAAATATTCTCATCCTTACAAGATATTACATATGTTTCTGATAAAAGTATGTGTTGTTTCAGCCGCGAATTCTCATGGCGATGGCTAGAGATGGGTTGCTCCCATCCTTTTTCTCGGATGTCAGCAGAAAGACTCAGGTTCCTGTCAAGAGCACCGTAACTACTGGAGTAGTTGCTGCGCTACTAGCATTCTTTATGGATGTTTCACAATTGGCAGGCATGGTAAGTTTTTGAAATGCATATACTTATATAAACACGACCTATTTGTAAGAATATTTGGTGGATAATGGTCTTCGAGTTGTCATAATTTCTGCTTTTGCATGGATTACTCGGCCATAGCTTGAATAGCATGGCATTGTCCATTGATGTGAATCTGTCGGAGACTTGAGTCAGGTACTCAGGTGGCTTTTTTAATATAAATTATCGTAGTCCAATGGTTAACTCACTTGTATAATATTGATATACCGTCCAATTAATATTGACAATGCAAAGTAATCCTGTTGGTAGCTATGTCAAGTATACTTACATTACTATGAAGAATTTGTCATCAAAGAGCTATTCATCAGTAAACCTCCTGAATTTATATATATATAGGCTGGTAAGGTCGAGTATATTGGTGATCCATTAGCTCTGCGAACTCCCTACCTTTTCTCAAAAATATTGTATATTATCTAACAAACATGTCATATTCGCTTTATTAGTTGCTTAGCCACAAATTTAATACTCCCTCCGTCCCCCAAAGGATTTCCCATTTTTCCAATTTTGTTTCTCTCAATTACATTTCCCATTTCCTTAGTTGGATATGGTCCACCAATTATAATATTTTCCTTACAAAAACACTTGACCCCACTCTTTCTCTCTCTCTCTCTCAATAAACAGTTCAATAATACCCACTATCTCACTTTTCAATTATAAAATGAAAATTTAGGCCCCACACCAACCTCCCTCCTTAAACTTTGTGCCCAAACAAAATGGGAAATCCTTTGGGGGGAGGGAGGGAGTATTAAGATTTTGATTTACCAATACTACAGTGACCAGTAATCTAGTATACTCCTAGTATCTGCCGCATAAGATGTTTGATGAGTTTCTATTGTACGGTTGCACCTCCAGAAAAGTAGTGAAACTAAAGAGATACCTTTGTGATGCAGGTTAGTGTAGGTACTCTGCTGGCATTCACTATAGTGGCTATCTCACTTCTAATAATAAGATATGTGCCACCGAATGAGGTGCCACTTCCATCATCACTTCAGGATTCTATTGATGCAGTTACATTGCGATACAGTGATTTTGCACAGGATTTCGGCACTTCTGAAGATATTACAAAACCTTTTATAGATAAAGTAACTGTAGAAGGCAGTTTTCCTGTTCTTTTGAAGCAAGTAGCTAAAGGAACTTGTAAGTTCATTTGATATAGCACTTTTATCTGTTTTGGTAGTTTGAGACTTTCATGCATCAATTGGCAATTTGAACCTTTTTTCCCCTCAACGTTGTTGGACTTCGTGGGGTTTAGTCATTAAGATAATCAAGATAGCTTTGGGTAATTTGTGAAAATGATCATCTGAACTCTGGTCTTTCTGTCAAAGACCAGGAATTCAGTCGAAGGTTAAAACAGGAAAGGTCTATAAAAGTTCTCATTCAATCTCAGTTGCATAATTTGGTCTTGAATTTTACAGCTTTCAACCAAATTGATGCAATGGTTATGTTAATTGACAGATACACTAAGTGATGAGAAGAGAAGGAAAATTTCTGGTTGGACAATCATGCTTACTTGTGCCGGAGTGCTGCTCCTCACATCGGCGGCTTCTTACGTCAGTCTTTCTAGGTGTGTGTGATAAATGTCAGCTTCCTATGGTTTATGAGACAAAATTAGTAAACATATTACCAGAGTTGAATAAAATAATGATCGGAAATTTCGGCACCATACGTATGTGGTATTTGAGTTATACAATTGTAATTTGTACCTAATATATCCCTAAATGTTTAGTATATGTTTTACAATCGTCACAGTCATGATTGTTGGGTCCATTACAATACTGATGTTAGGCATGGCAAAGATTAGCTTTAATGCCAAATTTTAAAGACTTAATGTACACCCTTCAGTCTACAACTAAGAATCCTAACATGTCACCAAGAAAGGTCCTAAAATTACCACTTATCAAAATTGGGGGTTACTTTAGGTAGATTAAAATAATGCAGGGGCATAATGAGGAATTGCAAATTCTCTGGGCTAATATTGGGAATTTCCAAAAGAAAATATATCTACAGCATGACAGGGAAAATGAACAAGAGGAAAAAGAAAATTTTAGTCAAAAATCATTTACAAGATTTTGTTCAATTAGTAAACTTTTGATTGTAGTGATCAATCTGAGTATACTGACTTGGTTCTTTGACTAGTATGTTCCGCTATACATTGTGCGGATTGGGTGGTGGTCTTCTTCTATCTTGTCTAACAGTGCTCACTTGCATTGATCAAGATGATGCTAGACACAACTTTGGCCACAGTGGAGGTATGCTCTATTTGAATCCTGATAACTCATTGCAAAATAAAATTACTGTGCTAGGATTACAGAAGGGATTTTTTTGTAGTGAAAGGAAGAATGGCTATAGCAAGGCATGGGCAGTAAAGTCGTACTTCCTCCGTTTCTTTTTATTGGCTACACTTCTCTAAACACGGACTTCAAGGCAAAACTTTGGTGTGTGAGTAAAAGTGTGTGAGAAGTAGTAGTAGGAGAGAGATAGAGAGAAAAAATTACTAAAAAGGGAATAAAAGTGAAGTGTAGTCATTAATTTTAAACTTTCTAAAATGGAAAATGTAGTCAATAAAATAAGGGAGGTAAGTAGTAAATTTTGACGCTCCAAATGTAAAGCAAAACAAACTGAAAAAATGGAGTGTAATTGAAAATGTAACCAACTAGCTGTGTAGGCAGGTAGCCAAAAAAGTATTGAAATGGAGGATGCTTCTATTTAGCTATTCCCTACATCCCTTGAAGATCTCCCCTCTAGTTATTCCCAATTGTACTTCATTTTTATTTCTGGTGGCTCTTTCTCTCCTTTACATTCCTTTACCTCACCACGCGGACTCACTTGGTTCATTAACTAAACTCATGTCTTCGAACAACTTTCTCCTCCTACCAGAAAAATTCAAAAGGGATTAATTTACAGTAAATGTCTCATTTTCTTTGGTTTTTATTGCTAAGGTTACATGGAAAAGATTTAAGGCGTAGAGGGAGTATAAGTGAACTTCATTTTTTATTCTTTATCTTTGAAAACCTGTAGATGGACTTTCTACAGAAATTAGGAACATCTAAAATCATTCATATTTTCTGATTTATTTTATTGTTGTTCCAGGTTTTATCTGCCCATTGGTTCCTCTACTGCCAATTACCTGCATTCTGATCAATGTCTACTTGTTGATAAACTTGGGGTGAGAACTGAGAAGTTCATTGCTCATTCATTCTTGTGAAGCTTGGCTGATATGCTAAATTTAGGATTGAAGATCAATTACAGCTGAATTATAAGTAATAAGTCAAGTGCCTTAGCAATTGCATGATTTTAATTTTCAATTGACTTTTTCAGATCTGACACCTGGATCCGAGTCTCAGCATGGCTAGTAATAGGAGTTATCGTTTACTTAGTTTATGGGCGGAGACACAGCTCGCTGAGGGATGTAGTGTACGTGCCATTAGCTCATGTCGATGAGATTTGTTGCAGCTCTCAGAATACTTTGGCATAGGACCTACGACTTGCAGCAGACTTCTCATACTCGTTGGGCTTCAAATTATCAGATGTACACTAGTTAAATTGTATCATTTATTTGCAATAGATGTTACTTAGTGCTGTTTATTGTTGTTTCAACATACTGCTGGTTGTATCATGTGTATACAAGTATCCAATTGCTGTAGGAGCCTATAACTCATTGTATATATGCTCTACTATGTAATTTATGTCAAAATTTCACCCAAAACAATTCTCACATACGTTTCAAATAGAATGTAAGTTCTTATTTACAGTTTTTGTTGAGCAACTGCTGCTAGGTTTCAAGCTATCTAATTTTAGTAGCAAGTGTGTAGGATGATCAATGATGAAGCAACAATGGCATCAGGAGTGCAGGATTCAAAAGTGCTCTATGAACCGGATACTAGTCTAGCTATACAGGTAAGACTAAAGCCCTACTTGTCAAAAATGTTTTTGATACTCCTTTTAAACTTTGTTTCCGTTTTTGTCAAATAAACGCCAAAAAAAACATTATTGAGCCCATTTCGTCTCAAATGCAAAATAAGAACATCCTCCCGTGTAAAATGTATAAATATTGGTCGGATGTGTTTTTTCAAAAGAAATTTTTTGGCGTGATCTTTGAAAGTTTTAGTTTTACTCTCTCGTATAGTCGCACATACTCACAGACTCTCTCACAAATCCCACTCCTCTTAGTCTCCATCTGTTTTAATTGAAAACAATTTTCATGGAAAATCACTTTTTCAAGGAAAAAAATATTCAATGGAAAACATGATTTTAGAAAAAGTTTTCCTTTGTTTGTTTGATTAGAGAAAAACTTGGGGAGAAAAGATAAATGAAGAAAAAGAGAATGAAAGAATAAAGGAAACCAAGGAATGCAGAGGAAAATGTGGCATACCTTCTTTACAAGGTGAAGTTGGTTTTCCTCTTCTTGTAACCTCCTATACGAAAATTATTTTTCACTACTTAGCGAAACAAAAGAATGAAAATGGAAAGATGGAGGAATACCATTTTTCAAGAAAATGATTTTCCACGAAGCCTTAGTTTTTTAGTTATTTACCAACAAACATGTCGTCGCTTTTCATTGCCAAGAACATCGCTCTGGAATTTACCACATTGCAATTGCAATTTTAACTAGACTGCGATTATTGACATGTTGTCATCGCTTTAGGTTGTCATCTTTGAGTTTGACGCGGGCTAAAAGTTTTGTTTTACCCGTATAAAATTTTTATGTATTGAATTACTACCTCCGTTTTTTTAATATGTACATTTCTCTACTTTGAGGTGTTTTTTTTTCAATTGGCACATTTCTACCTTTTGCCATAAATGGAAGGTTGGCCCACCTAATTATTACACTTCTCTCCTACTTTTTCTTTCCTTCTCTCTACCTTTTTCACTTTTTTCCTTCCTTTTACTAACCTTCTCTCTTACTTTTGCACTTTTTCCTTGGTTCTAGTACAAAGTCTTAGGTGCATATTAAAAAAAACGGAGGGAGTATAAGATATTGAATGTTTATAAGATGTTGAATGTGAAGTTATAACTTATAATTTCAAAATGTTATTGTGTACTAACTTCCAAAATGTTATTGAGTACTAACTTCCAAAATATTTATGAGATATTGAATTGGAAGTTGAAACCTATAAGATGTTTAAAAATGTAAGGGTGTAGGCCTAAAATGTTGTTGGACTTGTGTTGTACTCCCTCCGTTTCCTAATGTTGTTTCCATTTGGAATCGGGGAGAGGATTAAGAAAAAAGAATCTTTGATGAAATGACATTTAATGAATACATATTGATAGGTTTATTATTGAAATTTATCTTACCAAAGCATAGTAAAAGTGAAAAAAAAATCATCAATGCAAAGAAGTTACAACTTATCATGCAAAACATAAATATCATCCTCTTATTTGACCAATGAAATTGTAAAGTGATTTGACTTTAGGTGGGTTAAATTTAGAAAGATTTTAAATGGGAATAACTTAAAGGAACACCAAATCGGGAAATGGGAACAACATTTGGGAACGGAGGGAGTAAAATATTATTGAAAAATTATTGTTTTGAGTCTTTTGAAGGGTATTTTGGAGATGTTGAGATGTACTTATGATGCATATGTATAGAACTTAATAAGTGTAAATCTTCCTACTAAATCATAAGATTAGTAAAAAGGAGAAAAATAATGGCCGATTTTTTTCAAAATGAAGCCGTTTTACAAGTATATACATACGTAACCTTATTGTAAAAGTTAATTTTTGTCGGATAATTGACTGTATTTTCAAATTTTCATCGTTTTAAACTCGGAGAATTGGATTGCGTTTACATTTTGTACCTTTTTCAAGTAACTAGACTTCCAAGTCTAAGATGCCTCTTAAGGTTTTATCTTACGTTTCCATGATTGCGAGATACACACCATTTTATGTTTAAACCAAGTTATACTTAGGATTAGGTTATATTCTCTTTAGTGGAAACTAGTTGAACTAAACTATACTAAACTGCATGGAGTTGAACTGAATTGAAATGAATAGAGTTGAATTGAACATAACTGAATTGAATTGAATTATAATTAATAATGATTAATAATAAACAATAATTATAATAATTATAAATAAGAAAAATTGCCTAGAATAATGCAACCTTTTGCCCATTCGCAAATAATAATGCAACCTAAAGATTATTCTGGAATAATGCAACCTTAATACCCCATTTATTTTAAATAGGACAAATGATCGGTGACCTGAACCATTGATAATTTTTATTTAAAACTTTAAATTTTAAATAATAAATTAAAACTAAACTAAAAAAAAACCTTGAAACCCACCCCAGCCCACCGTAACCAGCCCCTACCCCCCACCCACGCAACCCATTGCACCACCCCAGCCCCCACCCACTGCCCCCACCCACTGCCACTGCCACCACTAAACCACCGACCAGCTCCACAACCAGCCATTTCCATCCACTTCCACCAACAAATTCATCGTCCGGCGCTGTCACCACCCATAATCCCACCATAGCCACGTAAACCACCTGCGACTCACCCGAAATCCCACCCCAAACGCCACTGCAACCCACCTGAAATGCCACCCCAAACACCAGTGCACCCGAAATGCGGCCGCCGGAAAACAAGGGAGAGGGTGGACAACAGCGGAAAGAGGGAGAGGGGAGAAGGGCCGCCGGAAAACAACGGAGATGGTGGACAATAGCGGGGAGGGGAGAGGGGGGAGAAGGGCTGCCGGAAAACCACGGAGGTGGTGGGATCTGGGTGGGGTGGGGTGGGGGAGGGTGGGTTACGGCGGGGTGGGGGTGAAGGGGTTTACGTGGGGTGGGGGAGGGTGGTTATGATTTTTTTTTAATTTTGTTTTTGTTTTTTTAATTTAAAATTGTTTATGGGAGCCAATTATTATGCGACAAGTGTCCCATTTTACCCATTCTTCAAGTCATAACCGGTTTTGTCCTATTTAAAATAAATAGGGTATTAAGGTTACATTATTCCAGAATAATCTTTAGGGTGCATTATTATTTGCAAACGGGCAAAAGGTTGCATTATTCTAGACATTTTTTTCTTATAAATAATAAATCTTTATTAGAATGAGGGTAACAAAAACTAAGGAATAATGATAAGGAAAAATTGTGAAGTAGTACCTTTTATGTAGGTGATTTTGTGAACTAGTAACTTATATTTTTTTTGTGTGAAATAGTACCTTAAGTTGTTTAAAAACCCTTAAAGTCAGTACCTTAGTAAAAAACTCCTGCCAATTTAGTCTATTTTCCGGATATGGACCTTTGATTTCCCTCCTTTTTCAGAGAGTGTATTACAAACATGTAGGAGGGAAGTGAACTTTCACTTTCACTCCCTCTTTTAACGTTTTTTTTTGTCTATATAACATACTCTTACTGTAATATCCCGTCAATTCTCTCTTTATAAAACATACCTATATAACGTTTGCGGACGAAGGAGAGAGTGAGGGGTGGGTGTGCGTGCTGTTGACGCGGCTGCACACGAGAGGGAGGCGATGGTGGTGTGCGGTGGCCAGAAAAACGAAGAGTGAGGGTGGTGGTTGCACGGCGCCGGAAAAACCGAAGGAGGGAAAGAGAGAGGGAGGGCGCCAGTTTTGTGAGGGAGAGATGAGAGAAAATAAAAAGTGTTCACCTTTGGGGTTTGGGGGGTATTTATAGGTTTTGCCTAAAAACCTATGTCACCTAGGTTAGGCTTAGGTTTGGGATCAAGATGATCATGAAACTTAAACAAATGATTTGGGCTCCTCAACCCATCATTAAAAATCATTTTAAACACGACCCAAAACCTTTAAAAAAAATATTCAATACTTAAATGCAACCAAATAAATATTAATGATTATTTAAAACGTTTAAACAATCATTTGCCTTTCAAAATAGTCAAAACTTAAATAATTAAATAAAATAAGTATGAAAATGATTATAAATACTTCCTCCGTTTCCCAAAAGATGTTACACTTTTTTACGCATATCAAGGGAGTGATTTAATGGTGTAAACGAGCAAATTTTTCGACGAAATTTTAGGATACACCATATACAATCTCATTCTTGGTTGTATTAAAATTTCGTCGAAAAAATTTGCTCGTTTACACCTTTAGATCACTCCCTTGATACGCGTGAAAAAAGTGTAAACTCTTTAGTGAAACGGAGGAAGTATACTTTAAATATATTTATAAAATTCATAAAATTACGGAGGATTACACTTATTCTCACTCCCACTCTCACTCTCACTTTGACATTGAAGCTCTGTCTCAAGTGCAAAAACTAGGGTCCTTGACTCCTTGTGAAGCTGGTAATCAATTTCACTTCTTTTTATCTTTTACTCTATGATTATGGTAGGGCTCTGTTATAATGAAATATGAAGATTGGGGGAAAATTTAGGGCAGATTTTGACATTCTAATACAAACACTATTCATTGTTTCTTTAATGCAGCCATGTCTACTTCTAGATCAACTGTAACACCCCGACAATTCTCTCTTTATAAAACAAATATTTTTTCCAACTAAAACAGAGAATTATCAAGGCATTATCGCCCGTGTGAAAATGTATCGGCTTACTCAGAGTATTGCGGCGGAAAAAACATAAAATATACTTTAATAAATACTTAAAACATAATAATTGTCAAACTAATATCCAAACCTCGAAAGCAATTCAAAACCAATTAAAACATTTAAAAAAGAATAATCTATAAAACAACTTAATTAAAATAACGTAAAGGTAGGAAGCAATTAAAATAATAAAACAATCTCCCAACATCGCTTCTCAAGTCCCAAATGAGTATTTGAGATGATACATCATGCCTTCAAACCTGTAGGCAAATACTCAATTGAAAATTGTTCTCCAATAAAGGGTCATCACAGGATCAATAGGCACAACCATGATCGACACCAAGAAAAGCACGTAATCAGCAAGGCTGAGTACATACATAAATAAAATAAAACACGAAACCTAATCATGATACTATTGAACGACCAAAAATGATCAATAAAAATACCTCAAGACCTTAACTCGTAAAATAAGACTTGACTTCACAAGACACACAACAGGATAAATACTTAGTAAATTGAATAGACAATGGATCGAGTTGTCCACCCAAAACCAGTTTTCAAACTGAAAGACCGAGTTACGGGCGCGACTCCGTAACCCCTTGACCAACGATATCGAGGAACCTTTAGAAATAAAAATAGGGTACGGTAATCAATCCGACCCCAAGAAAAGCCATGGGCTACCACCATGTAGGGATGGCAACGGGTGAGATTTGGGTCGGGTGAGCCATCACCCGCATCCATCACCCTGTTAGATCAACTCTCATCCATCCATCCGTCACCCTGTTAGACCATCACCCGCATCCATCCATCCACCACCCGCGGGTGAACCGGGTGGACAGGGTGATCATCCATTTAAGATAATTGTATGAGAAAAGTTAAATCAAACTTGTAAAATCACAATTTATATATTAACTTCATGTCCAATTAAGATTAGTTAAGTTTATGGAAACATGTCGATAGTAATCAAAAGAGAAAATTATTATACTAATGTAGATAAAATGATAAATATTTAAGAAAATGTAAAAAATGGGTGATGGAGTGGGTGATAAGCGGGTGATAAACGGGTGATGGATCGGGTGATGGATGAAACTTTCTCACCCTAATCCATCCATCACCCGTTACACATTCACCCGTCACCCGTCCATCATCCATTTAACTCGGTTTTTCACCCTTTTATTTTTTTCGGGTGGAGCGGGTGATGGATCATCCATTGGATATTGCCATCTCTACCACCATGTACTCCAACTCATACTAGTCCAGAACTTCAGACGTGCACAAGTCTAAAGCTATTGCTATTCACTTCCACTTTAAGTATTAGTACGTTATTCGATGTTGAACTGTAAACAGACAACCAACACAACAATACAACAAATATTCCTCTTTTATCTTAGGATCAAATAAGTGATCAAATAATTCCAATTGACCAAGAATTAATCCTCCAAATTTATTTATTGACTTAAATCAACAATCAAATGTCCAACGACAATGTATATACATACCCTACAAAGCCCTCGGGCTTTGCAAAGTAGTAAAATAACCATAACCAATAATAATCCAACTTACTCACAAAATCCTCGGCCTTTGAAAAGTAATAAAATATCCAATAAGGGAAACAATACCAAAATCCATAATCCAATAATAAAATAATATTAATTCCTCATGTGAATTAATAAATAAACTTCCCTTCCCAAATATGCTTGAATCAAACATCCATTCAATCATGTAATGAAACATAAGGGCAATTAACATGCTCAACAACACGTAATTCTAATTCAATAGCGATGTATGAACCATAAAAGGGTTCCCTATACATGATACTATAAATAATCCTAATCCTTAGGACATGATACTAGTCTAACACATAAGGACATGTATGTACCTTGTGTAGACAAAGTGAGAGACATTTTAAAATTCTTGAAGTCGCCTAAAGTAAATTCTCCGCCTACCAAAACAATAATACAACAATGAATTAATATTCTAATTAATTCACAGCAATATAATTTCTTTTAGAACGCTTCAAAAATCGTTTTAAAATACTTAAAATACATTAATGTTCCAACCTTTAATATAATGCTCATAAAACTATATTTTAAAACTTCAAAAATCATTACTTTAATACTTAAAACTCATTTTAAACCAATAATAATAGATCTGAAATTATAATATATATTCATAATAAATAAAAATCAGATTTTTAATAATTCGAATAATAAAGTTTCCAACTTTATTATAAAAACATATAAAACTCACCAAAATTATAACTTTAACATTAAAATATAATTAAAGATTAAAAGTAGAGGATAAGGGTTATCAAATAAACGAAGAAACCGAAAAACGAAGAGTGAACACGAAGAGGCGCGTGGCGCGTGGCAGTCACGCACGGCTGTTGCTGCGCGTCGCTACTGCGGACGAAGGTGAGAGTGGAGTGAGTGTGGCTGCTGCTGCGGCTGCACGTTAGGCGAAGGAAGAGAGGGGTGGCGAGTGGTGTGGGCTCGCCGAAAAATAAAGGGAAGAGGTGTGGTGGTGGTGGTGCACGGCGGCACGAAAAATAGAGAGAAGAGAGGGGGAGTGGGGAGCCGGTTTGGGGAGAGAAGGGAGAGGGAAAATAAAAAGTGTACAACTAAGGGTTTGGGGGGTATTTATAGGTTTTGCCTAAAAACCTATGACACTTAACCTATGGCACTTAGGTTAAACTTAGGTTTGGGTTCAAGTTGATCATTAAGATTAAACAAATGGTTTGGGCTCCTCAACCCAACATTTAAAATTATTTTAAACACGACCCAAACCTTTAAATAAAATATTAAATACTTAAATTCAATCCAATAAATATTAATGATTATTTAAAACGTTTAAACAATCATTTTACTTTCAAAATAGTCAATAATTAAATAAAATAAATATGAAAATGATTATAAATATACTTTAAATATATTTATAAAATTCATAAAATTACAGTTGATTACATCAACATCTTCATCCCATAAACGTCCCAAAAAATGCGATTGTGGTGTGCCACTTGCCGAAAGAAGGTCATGGACAATTGACAACACTGGGAGGAAGTTTCTTGCTTGCAAAGAAGGTAGTGTTGATTGGCATGAGGATGTAATTTATCAGTTGGTGTTGGAGAAGAAAATTCTTCAATCTCAATGTCAGATATTGAAGAGAGAAGTGAATAGGCACCAAGATTATAAGTTGAAGATGGTTGTTGAAATTGAAGAGCTAATGCTTTTCATTATTTAATTATTTCCCAGGTTTCCATTTTTTAGGTCAATTGTTTGAATAGTTGAATATACAACTTGAAAAGTACAAAACTTTGATTGCGAAGTAGATAAAAAGTATATTCAGATTTCCTGATTGTGGTCCACAATTTTGACAGCAGAGCAACGACCTAAGAGAGAGGAAGATGAAACTTCTGGGTTGCAGAGTTACTGAAGAGAGAGGAAGAGGGAAAGGATTGAGTTACTGAAGAGAGAAGAAGATTAATGAGGAAAGATAAGGGAAAGTGAAAGATGGTAAGGTAAAAATGAAAAATGAAAGTAAATGTGTGTAATACACGCTCTAAAGAAGGAGGGAAATCAAAGGTCAACAGCCGGAAAATAGACTAAGACCCTGTTCTCGTCAACTTATTTCAATGAGTTTCAGTAAAAATAAGTTCAGTTCAGTAAAAATAAGTTCAGTTCAGTACTAATAAGTTCAGTTCGTTAAAAATAAGTTCAGTTCAGTAAAAATCAGTAGTGCAAAGAAGGAAAAATAACATGAATCAGTAAAAATAAGTTCAGTTCAGTAAAATTAAGTTCGGTTCAGTAGTAATAAGTTCATTTCAGTAAAAATAAGATCAGTTCAGTACCAATAAGTTCAGTTCAGTAAAAATAAGTTCAGTTCATTAAAAATAAGTTCAGTTCAACAAAATTCAATTGACGAGAACAGGGCCTAAATTGGCCGGAGTTTTTAACTAAGGTGCTGACTTTAAGGGTTTTAAACAACTTAAGGTACTATTTCACAAAAAAAAATATAAGGTACTAGTTCACAAAATCACCTACATAAAAGGTACTACTTCACAATTTTTCCTAATAAGGATAATAATATTTTTCTTACCATTCGAAAAGTCTTCAATCACGGTCACTTTTTAAGGAGTGTCAACTACACGCTCCTCTATATGATCCCAAAAACCTGTAACCTCGAATATCCACGACAATTTCGATCGATAAGTCTATGCTCAACTCTTCATAAGATCATTCGCAAAAATCCTACTTAGAAGATTACGGCTTATTCTTAACAATATCATTAACCCGTTCCAGAGTGCGTTTGTACAAGATCGAGAAATCCATGACAATATTTGAATCGCTCAAGAAATACTCAATACCTTCCAGAAATCCAACAACAAAACTGGATGATTCATATTAAAGTTAGATATGAAAAAGCATACGATCATATTGAATGAGACTTCCTCTGTAATACACCGAGTTTTTAAAGCTTATTTTATTATTAACTAATCTAGATTATTAACTTAAATATGAGCTTATTATTTTAATAAATAGGTATTAAGATTACTTAATAAAATATATTTTATTTAAAATCTTAAGGTTCTATTAAGTTATAGTTTAATGATAATTATTATTTGAATTAGAAAAAAAATAATAAATTAATTACAGCCATCTCAAAGTCCAAAACCTTATTAATTACTTTGTTTATGCATATGGTTTATGTCCCAAAATGAACCAACCCAAGTACCCGAACCAGGTTCCGCCCTAATAATGATAGTAATAATAATGAGTAAATATATAAATAAAAAACGAATTAGTCCCGCCCTAATAATAATAGTAATAATAAAGGGTAAATATATAATTAAAAAAGTATTTAGCAATAATAACAACATGAAGAGTAATTAGTAAAATATTTGATCAATAAAATAATATTAACGAAATGTTTAAATAATGAATGGAGCTTAACTGAACTGATCGAACTGAAGTAAACCGAGTTGAATTGCACTGAACTTAAAATAAGTTAGGGAAAACATCTTCTAGTCATTTATGACAGACATATCTATCTTACTAATGTGATGGTTTTATATACGATTTTCCCCTATTTTTGAGCTAAAATAGAAGGTGGTTTAATAGAACGTGGTTGGCACCGAAGATTATTATCCCCCAATAGGTGACAAATCCGCCAGAATGGAACATGCACGACCAACAAAACTGACTACTGCCAAGCACCGTCTTTCACTTTTATTTATCATGTTCATATCTTTTTACGATCCTTTTAAATATTGATGTAATAGAGTCTTTCCCGTTAATCCTTTAAGCTATTATTTATAGGTTTTTGTAACTCCGCGAACTTTGGGGACCTTAATTAATCATAATTAACTTGATTTATTAACATACAACAGCGAAAAGTAGACCCCTGTGGGTTATAGGTCCACAATTAAAATAATGGCCTTAGATCCCCCTAAGAGTAATACATTTCCTAATATAATAAAATTAATAACCCACAAGTTGTGATCTTTAATAAATCTCGAAATACATTAATCCACTTCAGTCGCATCCTTTCCCTTCGTTCAACTAAAGCCATCTTCAGGATACCTTATTATAAACATAAAAGTAGAGAAACAAGGAAGACACGGAAAATTCCAAAATAAAAGGAAACTTGTAACTCTACTCCAGTCCGTAAAACGGTTGTAGTTCGAAAACGTTTTTCACGTAGAGTCACTTATCACATCACTCTGGTAATCGTTCAGAAATACTTGTGCTATTTCGTTACTTTAGCTTTGAACAGATTGCTGGCAAGAACCATTCACGTGAGCCCACATCATTGGCAAGTACAGGCTTTGAACATCACAAAACTTTCATCATCAATCGTTACCATTCGACCATTTCGGTCCATTCATAGAGCAGAAACATTTCTTCTACCTATAACTTGCCCGTTAACCAGTTCAAATCATAACTTCAAGCCAACAAGATTGTTCTCTTTCTACTTTTCATTACAATATCTTAATTATATAATTTTCAGGTAACTTATATTTCCGAACAAAACCCATCATTCATATAAAATTAGACATACATAAGATCATCAATATAAATTAAACATAAATAGGATCATAAATATAATTAACCATGATAATATCATATCAAATATGCACTTCACATAGTTCAACACACTTCACATAGTTCAACACACTTCACATAAACTCAGACAATTACGTATTTAGCGTCATATTTCCATAAACACACATACGGGTAGGCACGTAACACCGGACTTAGTAATTACATGTATCACATACGGGCATTCACATAGTGTTGAACATAGAGGTTACCTTAATTGCTTAATTCAAAACATCGTCATTACTCCAAGAACGTCATCTTTAGACCTTTCGTCACTTTATCACTTATCAAATATCGATCCACATATAATCAACAAGAATAAATAATTAGACTTCGCTCAATTCTTAACTAATTATTAAAACTTCTTCCTAACCCTGTTTTGGTAAATTTTAAACTGAAAACATGATTTTCTTAAAATTCAGTAAACTCACCATAAAATCTTGAACCACCATTTCCACAAATTTTAAAACTTAGTTGCATATTTTCCTATATTAAAACAAGGAAAAATTGTCAAGAACCACCTAATAAAGACACTTTTTTTGAGAAAACCACTTAATAAATGTTTTATTATAAAAAACCACCTAATAAAATACTTTTTTTTTAAACACCACCACTTAAGATCAAATAAGCAACTCATTTTACCTTGTAATCAGTTCCCTACATTTGTATTCAACCCCAAGTGACTCTTCTGGAGTTACTAATATGTCGATAAGTGGTTACAGAGCTAACAGAGTTATTAATTTGGTCTCAAGTGGTGGTGTTTTGAAAGAAAAATGTTTTATTAGGTGGTTTTTTTTTATAATAAAACGTTTATTAGGTGGTTTTCTCAAAAAAAGTGTTTTTATTAGGTGGATCTGACAATTTTTCCTTAAAACAATAATAATACCCCTTAAATAACCTCTTCTAATTTGATTTGTAAAATAAACAGATTTATAGATTAAAAAGAGGTAGCTTATAGTTATAAAACTTTAGAAAATACTTATATTCAATTGATCTTGATTTCAAAACTTTATTTAAGAAATATAATAAATTAAGTTTTTTGAAAGTTCGGGATATTACAGTTTTACTTAAGTTGATTACACTAGCTTATAATTATAAAACCAACGTCGTTATAGTTCACACATCATAGTGTCCTTCATATATTTCATAATTTATAATAACTCGATTTACTTTCATACGTTATGTAACTCATTATTAATTAAAAGCTCTACTTGAGATTTTATATTAATATTGATTATCTGATTAAGTAGACATAACATTAAAAAACATTATTAAAAAAAGTAACTCAATGTTGTAACAATTTGTTTGAACATTAGAACTTGTTATAAGAACTTTAACCTAAAAAATATAAAAGTAAGTTCTAAACACATATTTAATAATATTGAAACTATAAACTAATATTGTTGCATAAATAAAAACATATAGTTCTTAAATGAAACAAAGTATAATGAATTTAGTAAATTCATTTTTACTGTTTGAGTTTATAATTTTTAGTTCCATGTTAAAATTAGTAATGTCATGTTAGATTAGTAAAACATAGTCATGTGAGATCCTGTTTGATTAATCTTAATGTGTACTTTTCTAACATCAACTTTTTATAATTATTACTCATGCGTAATTAGAATTATTCATGATCATAGATATGCATTGACAAATGTGAAAAATAAAAATCTCCCTACTAAATAAAATCAGAGGGAATGTAATCTTATGCATTTAGCAGTATATTATAAAATTGTCCGGTGTAAGTCTAATACAGTTATGATACAAAATGGTTTTTTTGATTAATTGTTGGTTTATTTTTTGTGCCAAATTTGGTTTAGAAACAATAGCTTTTATATAATATTACTTTACCTCCAATTATATACAATTAAATCTAATCCCAAACCATAAAATAAATAACTTAGTGGTTGTTTGGTATATAGTAATTTATACAAGCAATAGAAATTCCCATGGTTTTCTGATTTGGATAGTTGTTTGTTTGACAGGAAGTTGAGAAAATGGGGTCAATGGAAATTCCTAGCAAAATTGAAATTCCCACATAACGTAGGAAATTAATCACCTATCCTCCTTTGGTCATACAAAATTCCCACATTGTGTTCACACACAAAATGCCCATATTATCCTTGAAAATAAATCTAGGCGCCACAATTCCCTCCCACTTCCTACATTCTGCTCTACCACCGTTTGAAATAAGGTGTGATAAACTCGAAAATTCACACACACAAAATAACCATATTATCCTTGATCGTATTATACTACTATTAATTATTATATTAAATTTTAATAGTAAAGACATGTAATAACCCGAGACATGACCGGAACCAACAAGACAACAACTAGTTTCGTATCATTGGGTGAGTTCAGATTCTAATAGTTTGAACCAAAGAAGGGCCTTTATAAGCATATAAGCCCATTTGTATGAGCAACACTACCATATTACAATTGCCGGTATTATTTTCAGAAAAACCTCAACAAGCTTAAATATATTGTGCATAAAACCCCCGCCTTCACTTGACTTCACTTCGTTCCTCCGCCGTCCCTCTTTCGCCGCCACTTAGCAACCATAACCACCACCCTTATTATTTCTCCGACCAACAACCATTTCGTAAAGTTGCTCTTTCTAACTCTACATACATGGCTTTATCATCTGAGGTATTTCTTCCATATTATATAATATTAGCTCTTTAATTTTGTAGCTCAATTTAACAATTTGAATTTTCTTACTTGTATTATTCTGCATTGATTTTCTGCTAAAATTTCTTTATTATTCGAAGGCTCCGAAGAATTCTCTCTGTCAATTTGTTATTTCGTTTGTTTCTCCAGATTGCTTATGCTAATTTTATTGACATTTATTTGGTGCTGGATAGGTGGCGACGGAGTCGGTGGAGGCGGTGCGTTTCGGCGTAATGACAGATGAAGAAGTCAATAAGCTTAGTGTTCAGAAAATTACGAACCGAAATTTGTTGAGTTTTGTTGGGAGGCCTGAGCCTGGTGGTCTTTATGATCCTGCTTTAGGTCCATTCGATGAGGAGAGTTCGTAAGTTTCTTACGTCTTCCATACTTAATTCGGATTCTTTCAACTTTTATTTACTTCGTGTTTCTGCTAAAAGTTGGATTTTTGAACTATTATTCACATATTAGAATTAGTGAGGTTAAATTTATGCCTTGGACTACACTTTGCTTAATGGTGCTCCCATGTTAAGGTGGCTACTCGACTTTCGTTTCATGCACGGTAGATACCAAGCAGCAATGAGGATTAGAATAAGGCATAAGGGGCAATTTCGCAATCCACAAATGATTGGTCGATTTCACTAGCATGGTCACCAATAGAACCCCCACTTATCCACACTATTTAGGTTTGTTCCCCTCTCCCAAATTGGGTATAGCATTGGACTTCTGTTTTGGAGGAAACCAAACATCGCATGAAGGGGGGACGGGGGAGATGTCTACAATTCCGAGGAATCGGTTTAATATTAGTATACCATGACTAGTAACTTACGCTGGCTCCTTTGACGATAAGCTTTTTGTTTGTTATTAATCCTACAATGATATGGTCCCTTTGATGATAAGCTATTTGTTTATTATTAATCGTATGATGACTATTGTTGTTTCAGCTTTTGCATCCATATGCATGTAAAGTACAAAGATTCTTGACTCATGAGTAGAATTAATCAATGTATTGCTGTAGTATGGACGAAGTACTATGAATCTATGAACGAAGAAAGATGGTGGCCAAAATGGATTCCGAAATCGAGAAATTATGGGATGTCTTGGATTTGTTGTACTACTATTTATAGACTTATTTTAAGTTAATTTACAATAAATTCTCTTATGTGTCTAGAAAGCACTTTTCCGAAAACAGAATAGTTATAGATTCGAAATTTTGGTTTATAGGAATAAGGAAAAAGAAAAGAATTTGTGGCATAATTTGATAACTGATTGTAATTTGATGCAATTAAATCATTGAATGAAGCTTACAATCCCACACCATCTACAAACCAAAGCAAATTCATTGGTTATCTCCCTCTACTGATGTCCAATATATATTGCAATTACTCACTCTCTTTCACTCGCTAACCTTAACCCAACTAGCGGCCACATACGAAAAGAGCTCTTGACTTCTAGGTTTGGTAAAAGGGCGACTAATCCTCTCCAAGCTAATGATAAAAAATAGTGGTTTGGTAAAAGGGCAATACCCCTCCTAGCTAATGAAACTTAACTTCCATTAGTAGTAATGGCATTTAGCCACAATTATGACATCTCTGCGCCAAGTCGAAATCCGGAGGGGTACCCAAGTAATTAGCTCTGACCCAGGAAAATTCCCCAAAAATTATTTTCATCACCAAAAAGTGCCCCTTCATCTACTTGTCTGATAAAGTGAAATTACGAGTAACTTAACCTAGGTGCGGAAAATTAACTTCAAGTCGAATTCATAAAGAATTTAATCACCAAAATAAAACTATGAATTTTCGATCACCAATTTAGCATAAAGAAATTAGTCACTAACTAAATAGATTAAAACTAATGGAAAGTACAATGAAATTAATCACTACTTTCAATGATAAGATGAACAAAACATTTATTCGAAATTTACTCAACAAATCAAATCTCTTCTCTCTAATTAATTTTCAGCCACATGAATGTAAATATTACATGGGCCCCTTAACCTAATATGCTGTTTTTGGTCAAATCTCTTCTCTCCAATTAATCCTTCAATGTTTGCTTTTGGTTCTTGCACCATTATGGACAATTTTACCCCCTTTAGTTCAACAAAATCATGGACTTCCCCACATGGATCTCAAACTTAATTTCATCTATTGAGAGAACAAAGCACCTTTTGTATGATTTCACTACATACAACATAAGCATTCATTCAAACTTACTTCTTGCTTAAAGGAACACTCCCCAGTCCCAAACCAAAGTAGG